>VDFB02058242.1:284506701-284597161 GCA_007258455.2 Sequoia sempervirens | reverse complement strand
AAGGTCTTGGTCATGTTGGGTGAAAATTATGTAATCACCTTTGCAATAGATTACACAACCTAGATTTCAACCACAATTGTGTGAGATATAATCTCTCCTCTCAGAAAGGGGGGAGATTATATCTCACACAACTGTGGTTGAAATCTAGGTTGTGTAATCTATTGAAAAGGTGATTACATAATTTTCACCCAACAATTTTTTGGTGACTCTGTTGTGGACATGATACGCATTTGAAAGCATCACACTTTCATTTGAAGTATACCCATGTCCTTTTTCATTATAATTTATTTTCTTGTAAGTTTTTCAAGCTTTCACCAAGGACATGTAAATGGCTGCTCAAGGTCCTTGGGGAAATGCTTTTGATCTATTGAGTCTAGCTCTACCCCTACATGCTCTTCCTGAAGGCTCATGAAAGAACTTTCCCAAGTTCTTTGTTGATGGACAACAACATCCTGAAAAGAACATTGATGCTTTCTACATCGCTTGTGGAGTTCATGGTGTTGAATACGAAGATGTATCTGTAAGGCTATTTGTGGAGACTCTCCAAGGTGTCATTGCAGATTGGTTTTATCATCCGGCACCAAGTACCATCACCAAATGGGCAACTCTCATAGTCAAGTTTGAGGGAAGGTTCAAACCTCCTGAAGACACTCATGCTTTGTTGGCTCAGCTAACCCAGTTGAAGAAGGAATCTCACATGCCTATGCGCGAGTTCATTGCTCACTTCAACAAGTTGATACGAAGAATTCCAATTGTTGCTCAACCTACAACTGAGAATTTAAAATGTTTCTTTCTAAATGCTTAAGTGCCCGAGGTTGGTTTCCTATTGAGAAGAGCACCCCCAGCTACTCTTGCAATTGTGCAGACCTTTGCGACATAAATTGAAGATGATCTCATTCTTGTTGGGAAAATAAAAATTGAATCAAATGAATTTGAAGAAATTCGTTCTTTGGAGTTATTTTCTTCCATCATAAGGATGGATCCTATGGTGCAAAGGTTGGAAAATGAGCTACTTTTCCTAAAAAAGAAGCTAGCTCAAGGTGTGTTTTTTGTGCCTCGCAAGGACATACCAGGGAGGTCACTTTCAAATGTTGCTCATAATTTTGTTGTTGGAAATCAACACAAGTTATCTTCACCTACAAAGAGACTTGCTCTTGAGGCATCATTAGTAAAAGAAATAGCGAAGCATCCTGACTCCAATCCAAGTGATCTCGCTATTCTCTTCCAAGAAAAGGAAGCAGACATAGCTGGTGACTCCCAATTCTAGTTTATGCAGTCTCAGAAAGCCATGGATGAAAAGTAAAAGGATGAAAGTCATTTTTCTGAAGTTCAAGTGAATGAAGATAATCTTGTCTTGAGATTTGAAAAGATGGACATGCACGAAGGTCTCAGTCAAGTTGAAAAGAATGTATCTTTGTTTCGAGGTCATGAACTTGAACACGTGTTGCATAAAAGAATTTCCCAAAAGCATGAATGTGACACACCCCCCATTTCGTAAGTGTAGTGTACATTTTGTGAATACTTAATTAGTTTTACCTTTGTTTCTATTAGTAGTAAGAAGGGCACCTCCCCTTTTTGAGAGGAGAGATTATATCTCATACAGCTGTGGTTGAAATCTAGGTTGTGTAATCTATTGAAAAGGTGATTACATAATTTTCACCCAACAGGTCATAGGCAACCCCTAAATGAAATCCATAGTGATTACCTACCATTTATATTTTGGCACCCTATGTGGATATAGAAGTCCTGGCAGATGTACATGCTTAGCCTTAACTCATTGGCATTCCAAACATCAGGCTACAAAAGCAGTAACATCCATCCTAAGTCCTGACCAAAATTAAAATGGTCTGAGTCCCTCTATCATTTTGGTTACACTAGGGTGTCCTAAATAAGGTGCACTGTGAAACTTTGCTAGCACTAACTCCCTCAATCTTGTTGAACTAGGAACATACATCCATCCCTGGTGCCTTAAGATTCCATCAGTCTCAAACATATATCCATCATATCTACAATTTGAAGGATCTTGCTCTAGGGCTTGTTTCACCCTATCATGATGCTCATCTCCTGGCAAAGCTTGAATCGCCTGCTATCTAAAATTTGACCTTATAGTGACCATAGCTGCAAGATGTCTCCTCCTTCTTAGGGCATCTGCTACTCTATTTTATTTTCCTTTTATATACTCAATGCCAAAATCATACTCACTCAAAAAATCCAACCATCATCTTTGTCGAGCATTCTGGTTGGGTTGAGTGAAAATATACTACAATCCCAAATGATCTGTTTTCATTTTGAAAGGCTTCCCCAAAAGGTAGTGCCTCCACATTTGAAGGGCATGCACTATGGCAGCCAACTCCAAGTCATGTGGTGTATAGTTCAATTCATGTTGCTTCAATTTTCTAGATTCGTATGCCACCACCTATCCATCCTGCATAAGAACTGCTCCTACACCCTCTCCTGAAGCATTTGTTATCATAGTAAAGTGCCCATTTGGATCCGACACAATCAAGATAGGTGCAGAAGTAAGTTTCTCCTTTAACAACTAAAATGCATTCTCATACTTATCACTCCATTCAAATTTCTTTCCCTTTCTTTGGAGTGTGGTGATGGGTGTTGCGATTGTTGAGAACCCTTGAAAAAAATTCTATAATAGCCAACAAGCCTTGTAAAGCTCCAAACTTCTGATACATTTTGTGGCAATGGTCACTCCATGATTATCTTGATCTTATCTAGATCCACTGCTATCCTATTAGCTGAAATAACATGTCCCAAATAGTGCACCTTGGTCTGGTAAAAAGTGCATTTAGACATCTTCCCAAAAAGCTTATGATCCCTCAAATGCTGCAATACTATCCTCAGGTTTTTTTCATGCTCTTCCTCTAATTTGGAGTATATTAAGATATCATCTAGGAAAAATAATACAAAGTCATCCAGGTAGTTTCGAAAGATGTTATTCATCAAATTTATAAAATTTGTTGGGGCATTGGTTAGCCCAAACAGTAACACCGTGAACTCATAGTGCCTGTATCTAGTCTTGAATGCAGTCTTGGAAATTTCTTCATCTTTTATCCTTAGCTGGTGGTAGCCCGATCTCATATCAATCTTCGCTAATACCTTAGCCCCTTTCATCTGATCAAACAATTTGTCTATCCTAGGGAGAAAATATTTACTTTTGATGGTAGCCTTGTTTAACATTCTATAATCAATACACAACCTTAAGGTCCCATATTTCTTCTTCACAACTATGACAGATGCTCCCCATGGAGACACACTTGAACTTATAAATCCCAGGTTAAGCAACTCTTGCAACTAGGCCTTCAGCTCATACAATTAAGTAGTGTTCATCATGTATGGTGCCTTAGATAGAGGCTCAATTCCAGGTAGTAAGTCTATTGAGAAATCAAACTCTTATTTAGGTGGTAGCTCAATCAGCTCATTAGGAAAAACATCTTGGAATTCCTTTAGTATAGGATGGTCATTAGCTGACAACTCTGAGCTATCCCTGACCTTTACTACATAGATAGTGCACCCTTTTCTGCTAGCCTTCTTCAGCTGCATGGCAGAGATCTGCTTGAGTTCTAAGGGCCTTTTTAAACCATGAATCTCAACACGGTTACCCTGATCATCTAAGCATTTCACTGTTTTCTTTTCACAATCTACAATGGACTTATGCTCAATAAGCCAATTTATTCCCAAGATTACATCATATGACCCTAGGGGTGCTACATACAAGTTAACCGATGTCTCAAAGCTAGGAAGCTCAAGTTTACTATAGGAAAGACATTGCTATATTGTTCTCTCTACCCAGTTACCATATTGGAACTTCCATGAATTAGCCATATATCTCGGCTTAACAGGTAATTTAGAAATAACATGTGGATCTACAAAACACTCAGTGGCTCTAGTATCAATTAATATTGAAACAAGGCATCCAAAAAGCTTACCCATGAACTGGATTGGCGTAGTCTGGAAATCAACTTAGTGATTATCAACCGCCGCATGAATGTGATGTTGGTTCCTATTCTTCTAATTATTCACTCTCTAAGGACACACACTGGCATAGTGCTCACCACCACATATGTAACATCCATCGCGGGGTGCTCTGGATCTGTTTGAAGCATCTCTCATGTTATTGTTATTATTATTGTTGTAATTGGCCCTCTTATTGTTGTTTTGATTCCCATCATTGTGGTCTTGAGAATTATTTCCCCTCTTGAGATTCCTGATCTAACAGTTATTGTTATTGCCTTGATTATTCTGATTACTATTGTTCTAGTTGTTTCCTTGAGATTTCTTGTTACCATGCTTAGCATATATGTTCTTTCTATAATTTACAACTTGTTGTAACTTTTGTTCCTGCTTGATCACTTTCTCAAAAGCCTCATCCATGGTGGAAGGATTATGAATGTCTACATTAGGTCCAACTTGAGGCCTGAGCCCTAGGATAAATTTATGAATCTAGAACCTCTCATCAAGCTGGTACTGGGGTATGTATTTGAGCAAGTGGGAAAATTTTTCCCAATACTGAGTTATTTTCATTCCCCCTTGAGTGAGATTCTGGAATTCACTCATCTTTTTGTCAAAATACAACTGTGGTAGCCAACGTTTTTTGAACAATTACAGAAATTGATCCCAAGTTACCTCACTGGGAAACAACCGCTTCTCAACCTTTTGTTATCCCACCAAGTGGCATCCTCACCGGTGAGTTGATAAGATCTCCATACGGCCTTAGTCTCATTGGACAAATTACGTAGGGAAAAATACTTCTCCATCTCTATCACCCATGCTTCTGCCCCGTCCCCGATTGTCTTGCCATCAAATTTTGGCAGGGTGACCTTCTTGAGGTCTTTGCCCAACTCCTCAGCCACTTTCCCCTATTTACTTGGGTTTCCTTTGATCTTAGGATTTCCTTCATTTTTTTCATTTCCATTACCCTCATTTCTACCTGAGTTCAACCCTGGTTGGCCTGTTCGTATTTCCTGCTCTAGACTATCCATCCTGTCCCCTTGTGGATTCAACAGGGACAAGATCTGATCTAGTCTGTCATCCTGATCACCACGGGATCCTCCTCCATGTTGGTAAGTGAATCTAGTATCCATTTGGATTACTCTAAAAAACATAGCATTTAAGCATAATTAGGCGTAGGTCCTAGAGTTTAACCTAGACGCTCTAATACCAAATGTAAAGTGTGGAAACTCACATACTAAAAAAATAGTATTCCAAAAATCAATGAATATTTCAAATAAGGAAAGTGATGTAGATATATTAAATAAAATATCTAAAAAATCTCTACGGAAAGTTACAATAATGAAATACAATCTCATACACCAACAGGGTGTTACATTACATTTGTTTCAATGTTACAAGTATAATTTTTCAACAATAATTACATCCATGAAGATAAGTTTACATTTACAAATTGGCTAAGCAAGCCATACAAGAATAATACAAGAAGTATATCCATATAATAAAAGAATCTTTGTCCTCAATCGCCATGACTCTACTGGTCTTCCTCATGTCGAGGCCAAGAGTGAGGTTAAGGCACCATTTCCGCCCAACCACAAAGTACTGAACTTCCCCGGATTTCTTCCTAGCACAAAGAAAGCATTGACCCTGCATAAGGAGCCCAACAACCTGGAACGGTAAAAGCAGGAGGAAATATCTCGATGCGTGCCTAATGCCTATATGTAATTCCTAAACTAGAATAATATAAAACTCGCATACAAGATGTGGCAAAGACATATAATATAAAATCTAGGCTTTTCAAACCATCTATTTCACTGGTACAGTAGCTTGGCCAAGCAATAAAAATAAAATGGTAATTTAGAAAAGGTAAATTATCGTCTTTGGGAGCCCACATTCAGCATCCTGTCCTAGAAGTAATTTCATAGTAATAATAAATAAAGCATCTCATAAATTTTCTTAAGTTTCAAACATTCTCTAATTAATAAGTTCTTTCAGAAACACACTTTTTACTCCAAGTTCGTTATATAGACTTACATAAGAAAATAATCCACAAGTAAAATAATCCATAAGTAAATAAGTTTTATTTCTGGTTTAACTGAAATAAATGATTTAATATATATAATCTTCATGTTCACTCTCTAAATCAGATTACTATTTATATGTTCCAAAAAAAGCACTTCCCAAATTAGATGTAAGTATGTTCACTTCAAAAAATCGATCTTGCTCATACACATATATGTATATATACATATTTATTTATAATTCATATTCAAAAAATTTCATTTACAATCATAAGTAATTATATTTTCAGAAATATCATTTTAAAAACAACACTAAATGTTGCAAATAACAGAAGATTACATTTATTATATATATATATATATATATTAGCAAATACAATTTCCAAGAAAAAAATGCAGGCATAAACATAATTCCCAGTGGATGTCATGCAAGTTTTAAATTCAATAAAGATTTGATTTACATAATGGAAGATAGGAGGGTAGGGCTGGCGACCTCCCCATATAGGAGTGTTGCCTATGGATGGCAACGCCCTCTCCACAGGGGCTGCTGCCTCCACAACATAGCTCCCTCTTGGGAAATCGTGGCTGCTAAAAGACTTATCATTCATTTATTTTAATTCACTTCCATCAACAATTCAAAAACAACGATTCACTATTTTTCAAAATATATAAATAATAATATTATATATTTATATATATATATGGTACAATATATATAAATATATAATATTATTATAATCATGTACAGTAAATTATTTACAAAAAAACAATTTGTAATTTTTGTTCAATATATGAAATACTCATTACTAAGATTTGTTAGAATTGTGAAACAAGCACAAAACCACGAGCCATAGGATCAAACAACAAACAAAGACACGTTCCACACAAGAGATCTGCAAACAAGAATTGCTATATTCATCAACAAGGAAAAGTTACAGAAGAAGCTTTCAAGAAGATATGAAAGCTTCAGATATTGCCCATGAAGTAATTACAATGAGTGATGAATGCTTATAAGAGCAAAGCCCTAAATGAGAAAGGGATCAGATCATGACAAGTGTCAACATCACATGAGATGTGACATAATGATCTAATATAAGCTCAACTAATAAAGAATTCCTAAGTTTAGCTGAAGTGTGTTGAGAATAAATTAGACTAATAATCAATTAAAGATTAATTAATTATTAGCTAATGTATGATAACTCTAACACCCCCCCCTTAAGATGAACTTAGGGAGTAGCTAAAAACCCTAAAAGGAATGCATGATGGGTCCCGAAAAACAAGGCCAAGTAAGGTACCCATGTACAAACAAAAGATCTCTATAATGTTGAGAAATAGAGAAAACCTCGTCAGAAAAACTCCACTCCAAAAAGAGATGAAAGCCAAGTGAAGGACTAAAGAAGCCTCCAAACAAGACAAAGTTGTCCCAAAAGATAGGAACAAAGGAACATCCAAAAGCATGAAGAAGCTGCAAACACTGTCGAAGAGGGACTGCTAAAATGCTGAAAGAAGAACCTTCTCTAAAATATATGATGGTCAGGATCAAGAAGACAAGAATCTGTATGAGTGCCCCAACGACACTACTTGAATCATATGGAAAACAAAGGAAAACACCTAGAACTCGAAGATATAGATGGCAAAGGTACCAAAATTCTAAAGAACTGATCATGAGAAAATGGAAGGTCACCTCCAAAAATAGGAATGCAAGAGTGTCAATATGATAAGTGCTCCATCTCACTGAAATGCATGGGTAACCAACTGCTACATCTTCCTAGTACATAGGAACAAATATTGTATCCATAGCTCACTCCAACACGAAACTAAGGAAGCAATAGCACCAATAGTAGAAACCCCTCCATAATGCTAAAAAGGGAGAGGGCTAACAGGTACACTTAAACTAAATGCCAGAATGTAGTGCATGAAGAGGAACCAAGATCATTTGAAGGTGCAATCATGAAAGTACAAGAATATAGAAATGATGAGAAAACAAAAGTCACATATGCATGAGAAAGGTATGAAGGAAAAACAAAGGCAAACATCAACCCCCATGACACTTTATATCATAGTGTGAGTACAATAAGGCACAAAGTGATGTGCAAGATCCTATAATATAGGTGCCATACAAAGGCACTTTATCTCAGTGTGTTTACAAAATCATAAATACATGCAATGTGAGCCCACAAGGTCCAAAAAAGGACAACAACTGAAAATACAATTCTCTTAAAAAAAAGAGAAAACTGATAGCACCATGATGAAGTACACAAAAAAACATGCACTTTAAAAAAAAATGGCACCCAAAAATGTGTCCGGGTGCAGAAGATATGGCCTGTCAAAGTCTCCAAAACGAGAACTGAACAACTACAACATTAAGAAAATAGAATTTTGGAAAAAAATAGAAGTCAAAACTGGAAAATACCTACACCATTGCGAAGAGCACGAAATTTCACCCAATTTAAAAAAAATTGCACTGAAAAAGCCCATCGTATGGTTGAGATATGGCCTCTGGAATATTGGGTGCAAATTTGAAAAGCCCAATGTAGAGGGGTTGTGTAGGGAAAAAAAGATCTTTGCCAAATTTGTTAGAAAAAATTCAAATCTGGAGGTCCGCTAATTTTAGTACTGTAGATAAAAATTCTTCAGGTATGTTGCATTTACATTATTTTGCAAAAAAAATTGCAAAAAAATAATAATTGTCTTTTTATTTTTTTTAAAGAAAAAAAGAAATAAAAAAACTTTATATATATTTTTTATTTAAAAAAAACATATAAAAAAAAATTATATATTAAAATAAGTGGCGATGGGTTGGGCCCACCCTTTGCTACCCTTGGTAGGGCCCGTAGGGGCTACCAAGGTGGCAGGGGCAGTATCCCTGCGGTACCGCCACTGCAGGGATGCAGGGCCCGAGACCTTGCCACCGCAGGGTGGCAGGTACCCTCGGGTATTGCATAAAAAAAAATTGGATAAAAAAAACCTACGAGCCCCCCCTCCCCCCCCAAAAAATGGGAATTTTTAATTTTTTTTTTCAATATGATTTTTTTTAATTTTTTTTTTCAATATGATTTTTTTTAAATTGCAAGGAAAAAATATAGATTTTTTTTTAAAATTTCACCTCGATTTTCATGCTAGGGAGGTCTTACAGCCTTCCTAGCAATTTTTTTTTGCCTTAGAGGCTCCCGACTTCAAATTTGACGATTTGGTAGTCAATCTTAGGGTTTTTGACCGCTTCGGACACAATGGTGAGGTCCGTTTGAGCTCAAAACACCCTGAAAAATCAGGCACCCCCTAGATATGGCAAAAAAAACCTTTCTTCAAACCTTCACAAATATGATAAATGAAATCGAAATCTAGCGAAAAAAAGCCAAATTTGACTTTCTCAACAGCTTTGGATCCAACAACGAGGTCCTTTTCACACAAAAATGCTTTGAAAAATGCCCACCTCCAAAATTTGCAAAAAAAAGTAAAGGGGATTCAGATCTGAAGCCTACAACCCTTGTTGAAGAAAAAAACCTCATAAATCAAGAAGGGGTTCACTGAATCCACGCTTTGATACCATTTTAGAATTGTGAAACAAGCACAAAACCATGAGCCACAGGATCAAACAAAAAACAAAGACACCTTCCATGCAAGAGATCTGCAAACAAGAATTGTTATATTCATCAACAAGGAAAAGTTACAGAAGAAGCTTTCAAGAAGATATGAAAGCTTCAGATATTTCTCGTGAAGTAATTACAATGAGGGTTAAATGCTTATAAGAGCAAAGCCCTAAATGAGAAAGGGATCAGATCATGACAAGTGTCAACATCACATGAGATGTGACATAATGATCTAATATAAGCTCAACTAATAAAGCATTCCTAAGTTTAGCTAAAGTGTGTTGAGAATAAATTAGACTAATAATCAATTAAAGATTAATTAATTATTAGTTAATGCATAATAACTCTAACGAGATTTGTAGCTGTAAACGTATATATATTAAAAGGAATGAGAAAATATAGTCTAGTTGTAACGCCCTGCCACACAAACCCCAAGGGACACAAAAACATCTAACACTTATGACACATTTTTTTTAAAGTAAACTAATATGAAGTGTACATTACATATACCACTAGTAATAAACCATGCATAGACAACATATAACTAAGTCCCCTGGGGTAACATAACTGCATTACATTTTGAATATCTCTAACATCATCCTAAACCCATTACAATGATTAACTAATTACGAGTATTCCACTTAACTAATATATAGGATTAATAATCAATGAACGAACATCCATAACATAATATAAATGAAAACCATCCATCACATCAAGGAATGTAATATAAATATTTCCACAGATACAACACCATGAAGGATCACATACTGTGAAACAATAACCACATAACAACACAAGGATCAACATATATTACATAAAAGATAAGCATCCATCAATGATCATATAATAAGGCCAAAGACTATATTCATTACAATTATAATAAGAATTTACATCATTCAAGGATTACATTAATACAATGGTACCCCCAACATGAACGAGATTAGTACAATAACATGGAGTAATACAACTAAAAAGAATGAGTACAAAGCACCAAGTCTGGATCCAACTCTGGCACATCTCTGGAGTCACTGCAGCTGGTACAACTCTGCACAACTCGACCTTCAGACGGGGACCCAATGGGGTGCATAGCACGTTCCACCCGACCATGTGGACCCTAAGGTCCACCCCCTATGCTAAGAGATGACAAGAAAGACCCACAACCCAAATAGTCAAGTGAACTATGGAAAACAAGGCTCCATGATAAGAGCAACAACAAACACAAGGCAACATTTGTTTCTAGAGGAACAAAAGCAACCAAGGGAAACAAACAAACATACACGGTTTCCAAAGAGAGGAGTGTCATCACATAGGTTGCTATGGGTTACCCAAGTGTAACCTTCCTAGGCTGCTAGACCCCCATCCTGGGTTACCCTGGCCACCTCTACCAGCCACCGGACCCCCATACACGCTATGCAGAATCAACATACCTTCCAAGATTACTAGGCAGTGGGTAAGGTAGTTGATCTTTCCATTCCAGGCCTTCCCACTCATCCCAAGTTTGAATGAGCACTTGAGCCGTGAGTGAGGCTACATTATCTGAATTAATGTGTGATACTACCCAAGCCCCCTGATTAATTTTAGATTATCACTTGATTAAACTCTCAATGAGTTACCCTAGACCAGCTACTTTGGGCGTCATACCCTCATTGAGAGCCACTCCTACTAGCAACAAAACTCAAAAGTGACTAGCTAGGTAAGCCCACATGCACAACATACAAACGACATGTATAATCACATAAAGCAAGGCATACACCATCCCACACAAAATCTTCATAAAGAAATGACTTCCAAATGCAAGGCTAAACCCACCAAAATCAAATTGAACATAAGAGCAATCGTTCACAAGGAACCAACAAGAAAAAACAATTATAAAGCAACATTTTCTTTCCCCTCCTCTAGAAGCCCAAGAAAAATGACTACCCAAGAACTCACAAGTGAGGGTAAGTCAAGACAATACAAGTTTCCAAATAAATTCCAACACAGACTCGATGAATAAAATCTCCCCAAATTACAATCACTCAAGAGGGAGAAACATTGAAATGAAAACATCAAAATCAACCTTTAAACACACGTATACATTCAATGTAATAATCATGAAGATTAACAATCAATTACATTTACTTATTCATTCATTAAGAAGTCTTTTAAAATAACTAAAGAAGTTATATAATCATATTTTGTAAATGTCTCAATACATATTTTCACACTCTTAATAAAATTCATATTAATAAATGAACTAACTCATATAGACATTAAACCACTCAATATTCACAACGAATTATTCACTTAATCCAAGCACTTAAATCAATTATACAAACACTTTAATTCTACTCATACTATTTAAGTTGACAAAAATCCATAGAGCATACTATAACCCACAATATTATACCAGTGTTTAAAATTTCAGCTACAAGATACTATTAACTCAAATTATTCATATAAGTATAATAAGATATATATTTACTTTGACTTATATCCAAGTAATTATATTTGTTCCCTGATCACCATCATTCTCCCGTTTGGGTATAAATTGATCAAATCAACAAACAATCAAAGTTTCCAACTAGTAACCATTATTACAAAATATATATATATAGGGCTTAATGAAAATCAACAACTATTTTTAACTTGGAAACTCTAATGGTCATCTAGTCAATTCTAGGACAAGGGTGGATACGCTATATTGACAAGATGGTTCCACCGAACTTTCAAAATAATGTTTATTTAAACATCCTTTATTGAATTGCACATGCTTATTTAATAATAAGATAAATATTGATATGCCTATAAATTCAACTACATTTCCATATTATATATAGATATGTGTACATAAATAATAGAATATAAAAGGAAACTTATAATATCACATGATTAATAAAACAGTTTCTAATTTAGAATTTAATAAAACACACATTTATTACCCACCACACACATATATAAATACATATATATATATTCACCTATATATATATATATATAAACTGAAATCGTGCCACTATCCTAAAACCATTCGACAAGTATATAAAACAATAAGAATGCTAACATGAATGTAGTGAATTCTAAATTGGTATAACCCAGACCAACATTAATAGTGAACTTAGACGGTAAGATATTAAAGTATACAATTCATATACAAATTACAAACTCAGGCAATAAGATTGTCTTCTGCAGTTATATTGTAAAGTCATCACCTATATTATTTTCATCAAAGAATTCTTAGAGATAGAGAAATAGAACCACCTACAAACCAAGGCTATATTGTAAAGTCATCACCTATATTATTTTCATCAAATAATTCTTAGAGATAGAGAAATAGAACCACCTACAAACCAAGGCGCATACAGGCCAGTAAGCTGGCTACATAGGCAACGACAAAGGAAGTGGAAGGAGGCGCGTTGGAGAAACACAATAGGCTTAGAAAATTTCAAGCAAATGCAACAGGGATTAGCTCCAAATAATGCACTGATGTTGCATACTCATTTAATGACAATGATGAAGACAAGGAAGTGAAACGAGACCCAAGGCTGAGGAAAGTGGAGGAGCATCAGGCATCTCAAAGCACCCTAAGATAGAGTAAAAGAAGAGTAGCGGCGACGACACCAAGCAGAACTTGCAAGGTAAAAGAATGAGAAGACAACAAGAACGTTGGTTGCAGGGCAACAACTAAAGGGAGAGAGGGAGGAGGCACGAAGGCGTAGCGTAAAGGGCTCATAAAATCGAAGTAAAATATTCATAGAATGATCTGATTGCCACACTACATCTAAATTCATCCCCAAGATTGTTGCAAGAGAAATTGTTCTGAGAGATGAGAACCAAATTCCGTCACCTACACAGGATCCGCCATGATTAAAAGGAAATAATTATATATATATATATGAGGATAGTCACATACGAATGGTGAGTGGAAAGTGGCTTACCCATAATTTCACACAAATTGAGTCTTAATTCAATCATTTCATTAGAGAACACGCTGAAAACATGCAGGATAGAACCAAAATGTATTTGTTGAGTACATATTCGCATGTATGCAACATACATATATAAGTCTCACACTGCAGCTCCAATTATCCTAGAGGGCATGCATGGAAATATTGGCGACACAGGGAAGATGTTTGAACTGTTTGACAGACCGCCTCACAGAGATCTCTTCGCATGAAATGATAGTGGAACACGCATAAATTTAATCTGTTGAGAAGGCAAAAGAAATTTCTAGGTGCAAGACATTGGCTGAGTAAACAGATTGTCGAGTATAAGGGTGGCTATAATAGATCTAAGAATCATTTAATTGAATATAAACACATGACTCCAAAAAAAAAAAAATTCCCACAAGGATGATGTTGTGGTTTACAAAATGGAGACGCTGATTGAAGTTTAAATATCGGATGCCAATCAATTCAGACCTAAATCGAATGGCATGGGGCATCGAGATAACACTACAGGGATCGATTGGTGATATTGAGGAATCCCAAGCGACTGAGAAGTATCAGTCTTAAAATGTCTTTGAATATATTAAAGAGAGTTGCTTAACCATCCACTGGTAGACCTTAACATAAAAATGCTTTCAGGAATAACTCTGAGATCAATACTCGAAACGAATCGACTAAGAAAGGAAATGATGTAGGGCAGAAGAACAATATAAATTCTATCAAAGATATGAAAGACAACAAACGGTAAAGATTGGCTACGAGCAAAATTTTAAGCTTCAATCTCGGACTAAACCATCAAGTTTCAGCAATAACGATTTATAATCATAAACCAAGCATAACGAAATCACCACAGAAGAAGAAAAATCAGACACTGTAATAGAGTGCAAATTCAACATTGAATGAATAACATAACGAAGAACGAAGAAGAAGCCAACCTGATTCCTTCCTAATTGAAATGAACCTGGAGCCAAGATCAACCTTTAGCTACAAATTCTGCTTCTATGAAAACCCCAACTCAATTCCATTTGAAACCATGTTAAGAACCAAAAACTGTAATATTTTCATATTATTTTGCAGAGCAAAAGTTTTCTTTCCAGAACAACATTAACTAAAAAAACATTCCTCAAAAACCAACATCCTCTCTCCTTAAAAATCAGAAAGAGTTTTTATTTTACCAAAATAAAATCCAACAAATAAGTTTTGACACCAAAAATCAATAAAAATGACAAGTTTCCAATTCCATTTTTGGTTTCAAGTCGTGCATGTTAACGCTCTCAACTCTTTCCATGTTTTCTAGCTTTTGCAATCTGTTGGAAAATCTTATCTCTTTATCATAAACATTTAACCACATTATTTATTTTAAATAATTAATATCACCTTTTTATAAACATACTTCTTTTAATTATTATTTACTTCCAAATTAATTTGAGTTACCTTGTAAATCAATTTAAATTGATTACTCAAGGTTAATCATAAGATTAACTTTATAACATAATTCTGAAATCAAATTAAATAATATAATCACGAAGTCCACAAGACATCTCAGAAAAACAACTTACTCACACGTCACGAAGGGCCAAAAGCGGAGGGGTGTTACAACCATGATGTTGAATTTCATACAAAAACTAAAACATTTAAACACCAAACACACGATTACAATTTGTACAATCAATTGGGTATCAACAGAGGAATTCAATCTTTCACACAAAACAATCATTTATTCACACATTCTAAAATTATATACATTGGAAAAATGAATAAAAACCTGGTAAAATGCTATCCGCTTTGGCTCACTCTTGTTCTCCTTCTCTTTCCACTATTCTTTTTCTACTTTGCTCAAAATCCCTACTCTATTGTGCCTATTTCAATTATTGTTTTTGCAGAATGAAAGATAGAGAAAATGAATCTAGAGTACTGAATGAATCTTCTGTGTTGAAAAAATAAGAGATTATTCCCTTTTATTATTTTCTCTCTTTTTCCCATCGTTGTTTTGCTTTTTTTTTTTGTTTCGTTTTCTAAATTTAACTTCTTTTCTCCATTGTTTCTACTTTTCTAATGTTTTCTATCTCACTGATTTTTTTTCGAAAACCTTTCTTTCTTTTCCATGATTTATTTGAAATTTATCCAATAAATCTAAATTTTAAAAGAAAACATGATTTATTTGTCATGCATCACAATTATCCACAAAATAATAAATAAATATCATTTAATCTTCAAATGAAATCATTAATTAAAATAAAATAAAACTAATTCTTTTATTTTCTAAGTGCATTTAATTTCTATCACCAATTAATTAAATAAACCAATATAAAGTAAAAACAATACAAAATAATTAACTAAATGAAGTTCTAAATGCAACTATATGTTTACTAAGTGTTTGTGTGTGAGAGAGAGGCCATTCCATCTTAACCCTGCTAGGTATCTAGCCTCCTCTACCTTAACCACACCCTTGGTCTTCGACAACTTGCAACTCATGAAAACTCAGGCATTCATTAATAGATTAGTTTCCAAGAAAATATAAATCAAAGCAATATAATTTATCATTCCAAAATAACATTTCCTATATATTCATTGCATTTCATCTTTTCTAAAATAGAATAACTATTCACTTATTTCATCTTTCAAATAACATAACATAACATTTATTCTACCATACACAATTATTCATATATCAGTTCCACATAAAGTAAATGCAAGCAACATCAAAGTCTGAGACGTGACACATCTTGGTTCTTGAATGGATTTTCATTATTTGTTATGATAGTTTGCAGAATTCCATATTGACAGATCAAATAATTCAAGATAAACTTGGATATTTGTTTCCCTGTGATGTAAGTTAGTAGAATAGCTTATATCCACTTTGTAAAGTATTATGTTGTAGTTATAATGAGTTTGTGCCCATTGGATGAAGCAGGAGATATCTTCCCTATGAAGTCAAATCCCCACTACGAGAAAGGCCATGGTGTAGTTATAGGTTGTAGTTCCTATGCCGGTGCATGAACAAGATCACTATGTTGTTGAAATTGGTGACACTTCCTTGAGTAATGAATGGATTCTTGTTCCATTTAGGGCCAATAATATCCTATTATCAACATTTTTTTAATAGATTTGGTCCACGAGAGTGAGACCCAAAAACACCTTTGTGCACTTCTTGTAAGGAGGTTTTCACTTCATCTACGTTGAGACATTAGAGTAATGCACCATCTAGACTTTGACAATATAGGGTATCTCCTAGGATGGTGAATCGAGAAATTCTACTGACAAAGGTTTTTTTTTATTTGTTGTTAATTCAGGAGGTATGATACCATGCTGGACATAGGAAAATGTGTCTTGGTACCAAGGTGAGTTAGGACCAACAACATCACATACAAGTTCTGATTCTAGGATATCAAATGTTAGTATAAGTAGTTGCTCCATGAGGAATTCATATTTGGGAATGTTTTGGGGTATGTCCAAGACCAAACCTATTGTTTATTATGGAAACCTATTCAAAGTTGATGACCACAAAGTACTGCTTGAAGTTGTCTACCATTCTTTTGCATGGTATAAACTTGTCATCCTTCATCTAATATTCATCGTTTACTTGCCTTATGACTAGTTGGGAGTCACCAAAGACCTGTATTCTATGGCCATCTTCAATCCAGTGACGAGTGCTTCATATTCAGAAATGTTGTTAGTACATGGAAATGTGATCCTATAAGCTTTGGATACACTATCTCCATGAGGTGTAAGAAATAGTATACCAGCCCTTGAGCCATTTTGAGTGTGATATATATTGAAGTACAAGGCCCAACAACTTGACTAATCGGTTAGAAGTATGCTTTCATCTAGAAATTATAATACTAGAGGTTGATGATCTTCCATTGGTGCATTTGCTAGTTAATATGCTATTACTTGTCCCTTTATGGCTTTTTTGTCAATGTACTCTATGTCAAATTCACTAAGTATCATTACTCACTTAGCGATCCTCCCTGTTAGAGCTTCCTTTGCTAATAGATACTTTAAGGGATCCACTTTTGATATCAACTTTACTTGCCTATTTAATATCTAGTGTGTAAGCTTTTGCACTGTGAAGATAATAGATATACATGCTCTTTCTATGGGTGTATAGATTAATTCATAGCCCACCAAGGTTTCTAATATAGTATACTGCTCTTTCCTTATTTTGATCATCCAGTTGTGCTAAGAGAGCTCCTAAAGTTCTTGTTGTTGTAGATACATACAAGATCATTGCCTTATCTTGTATTAGAGGCATCAACACTAGGGGAGTGAGAAAAAAATCCTGGACCTATTGGAAAGCCTGATCACACCTGCCATCCCATTTGAATTTTATGTCCTTATGTACAAAATGTGTGAATGGATGACACTTGTCTGCTAACTATGCGATAAGTCTTTTGATGGATTGTAGCTTACCTTGTAGACTATGTGTAGAACCCCAATCCTATACTTGCACAAACACAATATTAGATCAAATGCAAGAACCAAGATTCCCCATGAAATTCATCTACAATGCTCAAAAAGGAAAGAAATTGAAGAACAAAGCAAAGAAAGTAATTGAAATCCTATTTGAACAAGAAAACCCTTGATCCAATGGGGGAATTGGTGCCAATTTGATGTGAAAATTGGCCCTTTCCCAACTCCTATGCAAGCTTGATGAAGATTTGATGATGATTGAAGCTCCTTGATGAAATTTTTGGCATAACCTTGCTATGAAACCATGAAAATGATGAATACTTGATATGAAATGGATAAAATTAGCTCTCAATGTGAAGAAAGTAACTTTGCTCTAAGTTGTGGATCCCAAATGAGAATGAAAGCCTCTTATTTATAGATGAGAATGTTTAAGAATGAGACAAAATGGATGAATGTGGGACTAATTTCCAACCAATGGCCAAATGCCACTTGTCAATATGTGAGAGGTTGAAGGTTGAGCACATTTTGGTCATTGTGCATGATAAATGCTATTAGGTGGAATTTCAAATTCATGAAATGACTTGTTGGAGAGGGAAAGAAAATGACTTAAATGCTACTTGGCTCAATGCACATGGACATGTAAGAGGAGATAAATGCTTTGTTGGAAGGACCAACCACTTGGAGAGATTTTCAAACTTAGAGGAATATTCCCCTAAATATGCCATGTTGAAAGAAAATAAGGATTTAATAAATCAATTAAATGTATAAATTCATGTGCAAGTGGCAAAATCTAGAAGATTTAGGTGATTAGGATTAAATTAATCCAGATTTGATTAATTTAATGAGGGATTAGCTGATGTGACTATTTGATTTAGATTTTTGGATTGATTTAAATCAAAGTTGAGAAGAATATGATTTAGATTTAATTAAATAAAAGTTTTTGATTTATTTAATTAAAGAGGGATGATTGTTAGATTAAATTAAACAAGGTTTTAATTTATTTAATTTAATAGGATGACTTTAGAGATTTAATCAAATAAAATGAATTATTTAATTAAATAGAGACCATGGGGTTAATTAAATAGCTTTGATTTATTTAATTAACAAGAGGGAATGACTTGATCAGATGAATAATGATTTATTTAATTAAGGGATGAAATATGATGATAAGCTAAGAAGATGATTTAGGCCAAAATGATGTTAGTAATCAGGATCAAGTATATTGGTATATTTTCCATGTCTACATTTTTCCCCTCTTTGAAGAAAAGTACTCGCTACGTTGGTTCAAAGAATAAACAATCTCGATCAATTTTTTTTTAAAAATCAGTTTTTCAAAATTGCCCCACTGCTGCCTCGGCGAGAAGAAACATGCCGATATACTGCCCCCTCGAGAGATCGAACGAAAATTTGGATTTTTAGGTGATCTTGTGAAAAAAGATAACAAGGTGCCTGATGGGTCCAAAAAGGCTTTGGGTTGCCAAAAAATGTGATAAATCACGAAAAAATGATGCAAAACGACACTCGGTTGGGCGAAAATGGGATCAGAGGTCCAAAACCCTAGCTGGACAGCTAAATGGGGTCAAAAAATCCTAATTTTCAGGCTTAAATAGGCCTCGAGGGGCCACTTCCAATTCATTTGCACACATAACTTTTTGAGATTCTACATGTTTGAGCTCTGACCCCTTCAAGAGATGGCACAACGACAGCTTCCCCGACACATTTCAAATCGAGTACGTACATACTAGAGGCTACCTGACACTAGATCATTGGTGAGTCAACTTGACTTGACCTTGATTTTTGATTTACACATGCATTTATTAGCTTAGGAAGTTAGGTTTTTACCAGCGCTTCAATATAGCATCGCTTGAAAGTTTGTTTCGATGTTGCATGACCTCAAACCATGCCGCAGTCGCAAATAGCAATGTCGTGATGCAATTTGGAGTTTAGATTCAAACTCCAAACTGAACTGTATGCGTAAAGTGCACTGCAGCGGGCCTCTTTGGCAATTAGGGTTTAGCATTAAACTGAGTCACACTTCAAACTGCACCGTGATGACAAAGTTTGAGAGACTAGGGGTCCTAGTGGCACAGTTTGAAACTTTCAAACTATGTCGCACCCTCAAACAGTGACGCATATGCTGTTTCGGGTATGCCGAGGTAAATTAGGATCACAATTTTTTATGAAACTTAACGTGGTGACTTTCCTGATGTAGGAGGCATAGATTCTTCATTCACGCGAGCGCAAATCCTCCATTCTTAGCAGATTGGTCGGTTTTCCCGTGCAATTACAGGAGCACCTGGGGGCGATTGGCCTCTAGTACATTGCATATACACTACCAGTGAGGACTCACCTAGGCATGATGATAACGCTTGCAGAGCGGTGGCATAGCGAGACATCCTCCTTCCACCTTCCGACAAGCGAGGCCACAGTCACACTAGAGGACGTGTAGCAGATACTTAGATTTCCCATCCATAGAGAGCGTGTGATATACGATGTGGATGCCAGGAGGGAGGCCTGCTATGACGTTATGGGCCTTGACGAGATTGTCTTTTGCGAGGGCCAAATCGAGCTGGAGCGTTATAGACTCGTTGTGTCTCCTTTCCACTTAGTTACAACGGCCATTATTTTTGGTCTCATTGCACCAGATCGACAAGGCCGACACTTCAATCCTGGATGGGGGCTTGCTTTGGAGCTGATGGTCCGGTGACGGGTATGATTTGCATGGGGGCCAATACTGTTGGCTTCTTTGTATCAAGATTTACATGAGTTTGCATACAACGATGGATGAGCCATTAGAGCTGAGTGACACTCCATATTTGGGCCTAGGAGCACATCGCGGTGCTTCGTTCATGAGTTATTGTCATTGAAATGGAGCCAGATGATCCAGTTGTCTGGAGGTATAGAGGAGGTGTCTCATTTACACACACGAGACAACACATGATTCCCCACTGGAGGAGAGTTTTGGATGAGATGCGAGCCTTCACATGGTGGCCATGTCTTGGATGGCTTGCATGGTATGATGATGCGCAACAACTCTTTTTCGCTCGGTAGGAAAAACTTATGTAGGGTAGGGAGCACACGATGATAGAGAGATACCTATCGGGTAGAGTATAGAGGTAGTTTGGGGAGCCCCAGGATAGGCTTGATGACCAGTACGTGGTGATATTTGTGCGTACTATGAGGGAGTCCTCTTGGGGCTGTTACATTCCAGCACAGGAGGTGATTGATTCTTTTAGACAGCTGGTGGCTAGGCCGTGGCCATATGATCAAGGTCAGGCTGATGCAGATACTACTCAGGCCTACAGAGATTGGTTCCAACCACCTCTTAGATTGACAGTGTCAGGGACACCATTGGCACGATGCAGGGCGAGAGGCAAAGGAGCAGGATGAGGCCGGGGCCAAGGAGGTTGAGGGGACGAAGACGAAGATGGGGATAGGGGCCGGGGAGGAGGTGGGCCACCTCATCAGCCAGATTAGGGCATGGGTCCATAGGATCAGAAGCTAGATGCCTCGAGACAGGACCAAGATTAGGGGTGGCAAGATCAGGATCTGGGGCAGAAGGATCAGGATTTGGGGTGGTAGGATCAGGATGGACAGGACAGACAACCACCACAGAGAGACCAGGGACCTCCACCACCACCTGGTCAGGGAGACACGCAGATATAGCAGTTTCAGGCTTAGGTTGTAGGGCTACAAGGATAGGTTGTTTCCTTGACAACAAAGAGAGACCAAGTGCGATAGGAGAGAGATTAGGGTGTCCAACAAAGGTAGGTTGCAAAGCTTAGGGCAGCTTAGGAGACGAGCCGCAGACAATAGCTTGAGAGAATGTCTGCCTCTTCCTCCTAGAGTTCAATGTCGCTATGAGCATATAGGGAGGCAGTCAGAGAGACCAACTACTATAGGGTTCATTATCATCAGGCCGTACCCCGGGCGTCCCGAGTCCCCGACTTTTCACAACAGACAAGATACAGAGCCCCTGAGGACCATAGAGAGAGATAACCTAGTGAGGGAAAGAAAATCCAACAGGGTTAGAGCATTTTTTGATCAAAGACATGATTCTTTTGTGCCCCATGGGCATTTGTACTTTATGTATTTGATACACACTTGATCCAGATTTTGTACCATGACAGTATTTTATTTGATGATATATATGAGATGTGATGATTCGATGATGGTGTCCTATTCTATTTTATGCATTATGGATGGATTTTATTTCTATATGTGATGTCATGATTCAATCTTATGTATAATGAGATGATTCTATATGGTACCCATGCGATAATGATGTTATGCGATGTATGACTTTATGATGATGTGATGCAATGATCTAATGGATGCATTTTTCTTTTTCAGTATCTTTTCTTATGCAATTTTTATGATGATGTATGGATAATGGAAAATTTTATGATATGTAAATGCTTATACTAACAAATATATATTATGCACCTAATGGATGATAAAATGTATGAGATGCAATATTTTTCTTTTCAGTGTTTTTCTCATGTATGATATGGCGATGCACTTATGATGTTATGATGATGACGTGATGTAGTGATATATTTAATGATATATGGAATGATGTATGATGTTTATGGTATGATTCCTATGTTATGATAATGCAAATGGATGATATGTATGCATACGATGTGATGGATGTTAATGATGCCTATGTATATGATGTACATGATATGCCCTTTATGATTATGCAATGGATGTTTTATGAGGTATGTGACATGAGTTTAATAATGCATATGGGATGGTTTATGAGATGCTTAGAATAACCAGTCTATATTATGCAATGATGCAGGTGATATGATAAATGCTTTCTATATGATATGGTATGCGTTATGCAGTATACTAACGGTTTATGGATGCAAGATGGATGCATTGGCGACAATGATTTGTGATTAACTGTCATGGTACCATGTTAGCGCAAAAAGAAGATAGAAGAAATCAAGAGACTCCAACAATTCATGAGATGATGATGATGATGATGATTTTCTTACCGAGGAGTTAGGATTTTAAAAAGGTCAATTACCTTATGTTTGATAACAAACATAGGTTCGATGCATCAAGGTAGAAAGAGCCAAGATGGCGTTGCACCTAGTGTGATGGACTTTGACTTGAAGAATCAGATAGGAGTATCCCTATTCACACCTGGCATACAAAACCTTATTCAAAATGCAGTTCAGATATTCTAAACATCTTAGACCAAAACATAGAAAGGCAAGCCTTCCTATGTGGTCAACAAGATATCTAAAACACCCTCCCTACAAATCAAGCAAAGCACACATGATCAAGTTATATTACAAGAATATCCAACAAGCACAACGGATAAAAAGATAATGATCATTGCCCCATTTATTTCTCTCTAAATCCCTTCATTTGGGACATCATTGAGAGGTCATCGAAATGACCGCAAAAATATAAGTCAAAAGACAAAGATAAAGTAAACAAACAAGCTAATGTTCTTCAATACCATTAGCCAAGACTAAACTACAGTGATGCCTGATGTTGACGTCCATTATAGGAAGGATGCATCCTAGGACATGATGTTATCAAATGATTGATTTGGGACTAATTGGATGATAGGCTATTGACACAAAGAATTGACCAACTTGTCTACGTACTGACCTAGACTTGAGACCTTGACAATTAAGTTTTCACTTTTGATCTGCTAGACTTGTTTCTGATTGTTTTACCAAAGGTTGAGGGTGATGATTGCTTTATTATGAGCGGATGTTTATTGCGAGTGAAAGCGGGATGAGAGATGGATTTTTTTAAATATTTGGATGTTTTTGACATTTTTGAAATGTTTAGAGGCTATTTTTGGTATTTTCAAGATTTTACAAATGTTAAATGATTTTCAAATTTTCAAATGTTTTGGGGTTTTCTAAGATTTTGACCAAGAGACTAACCTAAAGACCTATCCTAGGGGCCTCAGGGGCTAATCAACAGACTAGCCTTGCCTACATTATACACGCAGAGACCACATATTTCGACTGACATAGACTAGATTATTGATGAGATATGAACAAATGGATTGCCAATTTATTATGATGGACTCCTAAAGGACTAACCTAAGTGCCTCGGGGGAAGATCGATCCAGGATGGCGTTGCACCTAGTGGACTTTGACTTGAAGAATCAGATAGGAGTATCCCTATTCACACCTGGCATATGAAACCTTATTCAAAATGCAGTTCATATATTCTAAACATCTTAGACCAAAACATAGAAAGGCAAGCCTTCCTATGTGGTCAACAAGATATCTAAAACACCCTCCCTACAAATCAAGCAAAGCACACATGATCAAGTTATATTACAAGAATATCCAACAAGCACAACGAATAAAAAGATAATGATCATTGCCCCATTTATTTCTCTCTAAATCCCTTCATTTGGGACATCATCGAGAGGTCATCGAAATGACCGCAAAAATATAAGTCAAAAGACAAAGATAAAGTAAACAAACAAGCTAATGTTCTTCAATACCATTAGCCAAGACTAAACTACGGTGATTCTTGATGTTGACGTCCATTGTAGGAAGGATGCATCCTAGGACATGATGTTATCAAATGATTGATTTGGGACTAATTGGATGATAGGCTATTGACACAAAGAATTGACCAACTTGTCTACGTACTGACCTAGACTTGAGACCTTGACAATTAAGTTTTCACTTTTGATCGGCTAGACTTGTTTCTGATTATTTTACCAAAGGTTGAGGGTGATGATTGCTTTATTATGAGCAGATGTTTATTGCGAGTGAAAGGGAGATGAGACAAATGGATTTTTTTAAATATTTGGATGTTTTTGACATTTTTGAAATGTTTAGAGGCTATTTTTGGTATTTTCAAGATTTTACAAATGTTAAATGATTTTCAAATTTTCAAATGTTTTGGGGTTTTCTAAGATTTTGACCAAGAGACTAACCTAAAGACCTATCCTAGGGGCCTCAGGGGCTGATCAACAGACTAGCCTTGCCTACGTTATACACGCAGAGACCACATATTTCGACTGACATAGACTAGATTATTGATGAGATATGAACAAATGGATTGCCAATTTATTATGATGGACTCCTAAAGGACTAACCTAAGTGCCTCGGGGGAAGATCGAAGATCAACCTTGCCTACATTCAAAGCTCAAAGATGACATAGTTTGACAAGATGACTCTATTTTTGAATTTTTAACTTTTGACATGTTTTTAGGATTTTGATATGTTTTGAATGTTTTTTGGATTTTACGATTTTATGAATGTTTTTGAGTTTTTTTTATTTTATAATGTTTTGGATTTTCTGATTTTGGGACTTCAAGAACATACATGAATCTGATCCGATGAGAACATGCCCCCAGTGTGATGCAAAAGACTACTCCAATAAAGGTGGGACAAACTGACCTTGAGAATGTGCTGAGTAGTACTAGGAGGGATCATGACATGAACACATGATCAAGCTATGATGTGGATGCAGATGGATGATGGATGAAGATATGGAGTGTGATGGATAATGGAAGAATAATGGATAGATGATGCATAACAAGTCATGAAGATCCTGGTGGATGGAAAGTGCTTATTTACACAAGGCGCTTGCTTTCCAGGTTTTCACCAAGGTACTTGCCCAAAGTGCCACCGAGGTGGTTTTCACTAGAGGACGATTTTCTTCTCTTTACTGTTTTTGATCCTTTTTCTGATTTTTTTTTGGATTTTTTTCTTTTTTGATTTTTTTGTTGTCACCAAGACACCTGTTTGCCAAGTTTTCATCAGGGTGACCAATTTTTCAGGACATTTTCTGATTTTTTTGTACTTTTGGTTTTATACCTTGAAAGATTTAGGCATAAAACTTTTTGAGATGGGAGCTATTCATGGGATCCTGTAGAGGCTCACCTTCCAGTGTTGATAACTGATATGCCCCTGACTTGTAACTTGTTGTGATTCCCAACCAATTGGGTTCAAATTTACCTTTTCTATTTCGATTTTTGGACATTCTTCTGGTTCTCCTTTAGCACATCTCTTCAACCTGAAAGGTCCTTCTCCTGATCTTCTTGTTATAGTTTTGCTTGAGTCGGTTCTAATACACCTGCAAGTGGTTCAAGGCCTCCATTCACCATTCATCCAATAGTTCCAGCTCATTCAATCATGATACCCGGTACTCCTCATCTATAATGAGATTCTGCAGTGATATTCTTAGTGACGGGAGCTTGATCTCGATGGGTAATATGGCTTATGATCTGTAGACCAGGGAAAAGGGGGTGGCACCTATGGGTGTGCGGATGCTAGTTCGATAAGCTTAGAGTGCGAGATTCAATTAGAGATGCCAATCACGACCAGCTTCATTGACCATTTTCTTGAGAATTTTTAGAATGGTCTTATTTGTAGCCTCAGCTTGGCCATTTCCTTGGGGATAAGACGAGGTGGAAAAGTGATGTTGAATTTTGAATTTGTCGCATAGGTCACGGACATCTTGATTTTTGAATGGTGTCCCATTATCTGAGATAATGACTTGTGGGACACCGTAGCGGCATATTAGGTAGTTCAAGATGAACTTAGATATCTGCTTTCTGGTTATGTATGTCATTGGTATGGCTTCGACCCACTTTGTGAAGTACTCAGTGGAGGTAATGATAAACTTGTGGCCATTGGATGAGGTGGGGGTGATTTTTCCAATGAGATCGAGCCCCCACTACGAAAAGGGCCATGATGTGACAATAGGGTGTAGCTCTTGAGCTGGTGCATGGATGAGGTCCCCATGCTACTGACATTGTAGACACCTTCTAACATAGTCATGTGCTTCTCTTTCCATAGTAGGCCAATAGTACCCTGTCCTCAGAAATTTCTTGGCCAAGGTCATACTGCTCGAGTGTGAACCACACATGCCATTATGTTCCTCGGTTAAGGTAGTCAATGCCTTAGCATTTAAGCAACATAATAGGGTTCCCTCAATGATTCTATGATAAAGGGTTTCTCCTAGGATAACAAACCGGGATGCTTTCTTGACAAAGGTTTTCTTAAAGTTTGAGGTTATGTCGCTGGGAGGACTCCTATTCTTAGATAAGTGTATATATCATGGTACCATGGATCATCGGGACTAACAATTTCACACACAAATTCTGACTCTGGTACCTCCAATGTAGACACGAGAAGCTACTCTACTAGGAATTCATGCTTTGGTACATTGTGAGGGATGTCTAATAGGGATCCAATTGTCGCCATGTCATCTGTCGCTCTGTTGTTTGCTCTAGGTATCTATTTGAATGTGATCTCAATGAAGGACTCCTTAAGAATCTCCACCAATTTCTTGTTTGGAGTTAGCTGTCATCCTTAGTCTGATACTCATCATTCACTTGAATGATTATAAGTTGTGAATCTCCATATACCTTGAGGACCATGATATGCCACTGCACTGCTATTCTAAGTCTTATGGTTAGAGCCTCATATTCTGTGATATTGTTTGTGCAGGGAAATGCCAACTTGTAGGATCTTGGTATGCAATCTCCCTATGGGGTGATGAAAAAGACCCCAGCTCCTGATCCATGTTGTGTGTAGGAGCCATCAAAGTACAACTTCTAATGGTCTGCTATGTTCAAGTTGAAGATGGATTCATCTGTGAACTCTGAAATTAGTGAATTCTCTAAGTACATTGGTGCTTCTGTCAGTTGGTCTGCAATAGCTTTCACTTTGATGGCCTTACGATCCACGTACTCAATGTCATATTCTGATAGGATCATGACCCACTTGGCCATCCTTCTTGTGAGTATTGCTTTGGAAAGTAGGTACTTGAGTGGGTTGATCTTGGGGATGAGTTTGATTTTGTGTGTTAACATGTAGTGTCTGAACTTCTATGAGGCAAACACCACTGCTAGACAAGCTTTTTTGATGAATGAATAATTTAACTCATGCCCTACCATGGTTTGGCTGATGTAGTAGATGGCCCTCTTTGTTTTGTTTTCATCGTTTTGGGCTAGGAGAGCACCAAGAGCTACTACTATTGTTGATATGTAGAGGATTAGAGGATTTCCTGGGATCGACGGCATAAGCACTAGAGGTGTGAGAAAATACTCTTTGATTTTGTTAAAGGTTTGATCACACTTGTCTCATTTGTATGCTACCCCCTTGTGGAGTAGGTGATAATATGGGATTGAATTGTCTGCTAGCTAAGCTATGAACCAACATATTGACTGGATTTTTCCTTGTAGGCCTCTTAGTTGCTTCAAAGTATTAGGTGCCTCCATCTTGAGGATTTTTTTTACCTTGATGAGATCTATTTCAATCCCTCTCATGGACACGATGTATCCCAATAGCTTCCCTGATTGTACGTCGAAGACACACTTCTTTGGATTAAGGAAAACTTTGTATTCCTCCAGTCTGTCGAAGATGGCACTCAATGTTGCTATGTGGTCCCTTCTCTTTCTAGATTTTTCCAATATGTCATCGACATAATCTTCCACAGTCTTATGGATAATTTCATGGAAGATTAAGGTCATGGCACTCTGATATGTTGCTCCAGCGTTCTTTAGGCCAAATGGCATCATGTTCCAACAATATGTCGCCCATGGACAAGTAAAAGTTATTTTGTGTTGATCTTCTTTGTCTATCATGATTTGGTTATACTCAGAGAATATGTCCATCAATGAAAGCATCTCATGTCTCATGGTCATATCTAGGATCATATCAATGTTGGGAAGCGGGAAGTCATCTTTGGGACATGCCTTGTTCAGGTCTCTAAAATCTGTGCTTATACGGATGCCCCCATTAGGCTTTGAAATAGGTATCAGATTTGATACCCACTCCAGATAGTTGATTGGTCGTATGAACCCTGCATCAAGTAGCTTCTTCAATTCTATTTTGACTAACAAGGAAATCTGGGGATGAATTTTTTTGAGTTTCTGTCTGACGGGCTTTTCCTTGGGGTAATTGCTCGATGGTGGACCACAATCTCCAGATCAAGCCCAGGAATATCGGCATAGCTCCATGCAAAGTTGACCTTTCTCTCCCTAAAGAAAGCAGCTAGGAGCTCCTATTCTTCTGTCATCAATTATTCAACATAAAATGTGATATGCAGAGTTTCCTCTATTCCCAAGTTAACTGGGTTGCACTTCTCGGCTAACACCGCTAACCTTTCTTGATGTAGAGCACTGAGAGGAAGATTGAATCCTTCATCCTCAGATGCCTTAGAGAGGTTTTCACCATTGGATAGGTCCTTTATTTTTACTATTTTTGGGTCAAAGAGTGCCACAATGAGGTTTTCACTCAAAGACCTTGAGATTATTCTCAAATTTTCTCTTTTGTGACTAAAGGATTCAATCATCTCCCCGTAGTAGGATTGTGTGTCTAGAATGATATCAAACATAGCCTTGTGATCTCTATATAGTACTGTATTCCGTAATCCCATGAATTCCAAGAGCGCCTCATCATTTTCAAAAGTGTCCATAATTGGCGGTCCTCGTTGGTTGTAATCAATGAGTTGGGGGTAGACTAGGTTGATTTCATGAGTTTGACTGGTTGACTCAAATGACATGGTACTAATCATGAGGAGAGAGGAATTATTGAAAAGCATAGGTAAGTCAGATATGGCATCCTCCTCATCATCACTACTACTACAGACATCGGTTATGTCAAAGGTGAAGTTTTCCAAAGACAAACCTGTGGATATGGGGAATTGGAGGATGGCTGCCGATTGCTGAGAAGTTTTGACTTTCTTAACCGGGGGATTTTGGCCACGTATGGTTATACTATAAGGGGTACATCCGAGGCCAAGATTTCTCATTTGCATCTCAGGAATGATGGGTACTAGGAGTCCTTTGTCATTCTATCCAAGCCTCTGGTCTCTGTCATAGCCCATGGCGAGCATCATTTGTAAGCCTTTACTGCTATCATCCATAGGTAGATCAGCTTCCAGTCTATTGTCTTGGTATAGGAGGTTTGATGGGTCTTCTTCTATTACTTCCCACCCTAGGTCTCCCCAAATTCTGAAGTTGGAGAAGCCTGCTATGAAGGTTTGGGATGAGGAAGCATCATTTGATTGTGGTCATCCTCATGACCTAGGAGATTGTGGTAACTCTCCTACTACAAAAGCATTTTTTGGAATTGTATAGTGTCCACACCCATTGTCCTGGATAATGACCTTGATATTGGAGATGGCGGGGATGGTGGGTGTCTTTGTCGCAGAAGTGGAGGTGAGAGTAGCTAGATCAATGTATGGAGTTGAGGGGCTTAGGCACTTGGGGGATTTTGTAATATTTTTCTTCTAAGCTCTTGTAGTAAGAAAAGGGTTCGAGATCGCCATGGATAGTGACCTCTTGGCCTTGGTATGTGAACTTAACACATTGGTGGAAAGTTGATGCCACTGCTTGCATCCCATGGATCCACAGACGCCCCAGGAGAATGTTGTAAGGCAAATCGAGGTCAAGGACCTAACAAGTAGTTTCCATAATTGTTTTCCCTACTTGAGTAGGGAGTTGGATAGTGCCCTGAGACACTCTTTCTTGATCACTGTAAGCCCTGATTGTGATTCCTTTTCCTTTCCAATAGAATCCTCTGAAATTCCTAGATTCTTTATGAGCTTGAGGGAACAAATGTTTAAACATGCACCTCCATCCACCAAGACTCTCTTGAATTTTTTCTTATGCACTAGGACCTCTAGATGGAGTGCGCGATTATGAGATGGTTGGGAGGGAAAGTCTTGATTGGAGAATGTAAGAAGATTTGGGGTAATGAGGTTTCCAACCATAGTTGGAATTGTTCAGCATTAAGATCCGTGAAGACGATGGATGAAGCCAATGCTTCCTCAAGGATATTTCTATGGGCTGATGAAATCTTCAGCAACTCCATGATGGAGATCTCAGCTGGGGTTCTTTTCAACTAGTCAAGGACATTATAGCCACTAGGAACGGATCTCAAGTTGGAAGTGGGTGCCCTAGGAGGCTGAGATGACCCTACGATGGTGATTTTTCTGCCTCTTGTGGTGACTCCACAATCAGCTTGGGCTCCTTTGATGGTGATAATAGTGCAATACTCGTCTAGGGTGCAACGACATGGTCGTATACATGATTCACACTTTTGAAGGTACCCTTTTCTTTATCATTGTTATTGTTCCCTTTGTTGTTATGATTGGGCATCAAATTCATGTAGATCTTGAGATTTTGATTTCTCACTGGTTGTTCCACATTTATGATTTTATCGTCAATGAGGTTTTGGATCAATTTTTTCAACCTCATGCAACTAGTAGTTGTGTGTCCCTTGATTTTTTGGAAATCACAAAGGTGATTTTCATTGTACCACGACAATTTTACCAAGGGTTCTTGATAGTTTTCATAGGTGGGGATTGTGATGAGTTTTTCCTCCACCAGTTTCTTCATGATGGATTCAACTGATTCCCCAAGGGTTGTGTACTTCCACTTGGGGGAGTTTTTGTTTTGCTAGGGTGGCCCCCTTTGATCATTCACATTGTTGACTATTTGATTGTTTGGCTATTGAGTCACACTGTTAGCTTGACGATTGTTCTGATTGTTGTTGGGGTGTTGGTGTGTTTTTTCGAGGAGCACTTATGGCAACTTTGGTGTCGACAACACCATCTCAGGTAATGTTTCTATTTTTCACCCATGTGCAAGGTTTGTCGTTATAGCTGGTGGATGAGCGACTTTCTTGATAAGAAGGAGATCCCCCTTGTGAGATGAGGGCTCATTCAATATTGAGTGCTTTGGATATTAATTGGTCATAAGTGGTGATACCTTGCACCCTGAGATGAAATGCCAAGGTTCCCTCCATATTGGAGATGATGGTGCAAACTTGTTGTTCTTCAAGCATGGTCCATTTGCTCCTATTGGCCTTGGATCACCATTGTTGCATAAAGGAAGCAAATGATTCTCCCTTAGCTTGTTTAAGAGCGGATAGTTCCTCAAGACTGACATCCATACTGATATTGAAGACATAATTTTTTATGAACTATCTCCTGAAACTTCTTGATGCCTAGAGGGAGGCAAGAGAACCAATCCATGGCTTGAACAACCAAACTTCTAGGAAATAGCCACATCAAATATGTATCATCATATGTGACTTACATGCATTGTACTTGGAATTCCCTAATGTGATCTTCAAGGTTTCTCGTCCCATGGTATTTATCAAATTTGCGGATCTCAAATCCCTTTGGGAATGGTTACATTCCAAGACTCCTGTCAAATGGATAGGGACACAAGTTGTTGGGTGTCTTTGTGGTTTTTCCTGACTGAAGATCAAGCACTTTTTGTGAGAGCAACTTCATTTGTGTTGTTACGTCATCTTATAGATTAGGGGGTGGAATAAAGGTGTTCTACAGTGGTTCAATTGTTGGAGGGATGGGAAGATTAGTTGGAGTGTTGGTGGATGGTGTTTGCATTTTTTGTTGCACCAAGTATGCTTGTACTCATTGTTGTATAAAAAATGCTTGTTGTTGGTCCTATTGTTGTTGCGATAATAATGCCTACTATTGAGCTTGTTGTTGGGTTGCTAGTTGGGTTGCTTCTTACTGCTCTTGGTATTGCTTCAATGCTTGCTAGTATGCTTGTTGTTGTGCGAGGTAAATGCTTGCGCCTGTGATTGTTGAGCTTGGTATTGGGCTTGAGCTTGTTCTTGTTGGGAAGCTTGTGCAACCTGTACAACTTGAGAAGCTTGAGTTGCTTGAGCGGCTTGTACAACTTGTGCAGCTAATTGTGCTTGTGCTTGCTAAGCGGCTAGTTGTGCAACTTGTTGATTTTGAATTTGTTGGAGTTCCTTTTGATAGGTAGCTTGTTGAGTGGCTTGTAACGTGATGCTATATTGGTTTGACGGGTTTGAGTTTGGGGGTGGAGGTGGTGGTGGATTCAGAATGGCGTTTGTTGTTGTGATGAGAGGCATCGTTGTATTGATAATGGGGATTTGTGTAATGGATGGTGTGATCGATATGCTTGGTACTTGAGAGACTATGTTTTGAGGTATTTGGGGAATGGTTGATGATGTGTTGGTTGCTTGTGTTATTGGGATGGTTTCCATCTGTTGTTGTGATATCGATTGCAAGATGGGAGGATTCAGTATGATGCTTTGATTGATGATTGGGGGGTTGTTTTGAATGAGTGGGGGTAATGGAGGTAACCCCGAACCAAGAGGTGATGTTGATGTTGGAGGAAAGGGTGGAAGTGGTGGAAAAGTGAGTGGCATACTTGCTTGGGGAAATGATGAAGATGAAGGGTCAAAGATGCCCCTTGGTCCAAATAAGTCACCTTCTCCTTGTGAGGTTATAGGAAGAGAGGTTTAAGGTGTTGCGTGAAATGATGATGATGGGTCATTGGGATCATGAAAGGTGAGGGGGAAATATGGATGTAATGGATTTTGGGGTACAGGTTGCCCCAAGATAGTGTTTGCATCCAAATCTTGATTATTCACTAGGGGGTGTGTTTGTAGTGCATTGAGAAATGCACTCCCTTTGATAAAAATGGGTTGAGTTGGAGCAAAGGATGATGTAATTTGGGGGATGGGTTAAGTGATGCTTTGGAATGGAGGTGTGGATGAAATTGGGGGCATGATCCCAAGAGGTTGCTCCACAATGGTACTCACATTGTAATCGAAAGGGAGTTTAGCCCCTTGTTTTGCTAATTCAAGCATATATTGTGAGGGATGGAGCTTCATCATGATATTGACAATCCTATGATTTTCGAGATTTTGGACCATTTCAATGATCTCATATTGTGTCATCCCGAAGGCATTATTGGTGATATCCTCTACTTGACCTTCCTCTTGAGGATTTTGTGACGATGAAGGAAGATTGGTTAGGGGATTGTTTGATCCAATGGGATTAATTTTGGAATTGGTTTGACTTAGGTCACTTGAAGTTGATGTTTCTTTGTTGGTCTCCATGTTCTTCTTGTGTTGTGATCTTGTTTGAACCATAAAATGAGGTTCAAAAGAGAAGATCTGAGATAATTAAGGATCCAAATGTGATGGTGAAATGCATGAAAGGTGGATGATACAGATTCTTGGATTTTGATTTTGTTTTGATTTTGATTTTGGATAATGAACAAATAGATCCCAAGATGTTGGATGTTATCTATGGGATAGACTTTCTCACAAGATGATAATTTGACTAAGTGTAGGGAGAAGGATGCATCTACCCACACCTAAAAAACAAGATGATTTGATGATAATTTAACTAAGCATATGGAGAAGGATACATCTACACATACTATACCAAACAATTTTTTTTGATGTTTTGATTCAAGGATTCTGATTTGAAGGATTTTGATTCATGGATTTGCCAAAAAGTCTAGCATAAAGGATGGTTCCAAGATTTTCAAGAGTTGTTGATGAGATGATTTTGATTGATGTTTTGAAAGATGGATGAAGGTTGAATTTTGATCCTATGTGTACCTAAAAAGACTCTTGTTTACAAGACCTCAGTTTTGAAGAACATGCTTTACTCTAAATAAGATGCTCAAATTGCTGAAAAAGATTTGGATTTTGTTGATAAAAGAATTCATACAAATTGGGATTGTTCCTTGATGCACGTCTGTAAAAGTTGAAAAGAAATCTTTTTCTGAATTCGTAGAGCATTGAGAGACACTTTTGATGATCTTTTGGACTAAGAGCTTTTGACTTTGGTTTCCAAATTTTGATTTTATGTGTGGGGTTCAATTGTTTTTAGCTTTGCTTAGTGTATTATGTGGAAATCAAGGAAATTTTTTCCTAATTTTGACTTTAGTAAGCAAATTGAGATATAAATTTAAATTCTTAGAAACCTCTAAGGATAGAATCCCAAGGGCAAGCAATAGCACTTAAATTTTGTGAAAGATATTTGCTTCCTAAAGGGTTTGAAATTTGATGATAATGTTGAATGTTTGTTTTCCCAATGTTTATGATCAAGCAAAGTGTTTTTTTTCCAAGAACATGCACAACCCTATGGATATGAAAGACTGTATTTGTTGAATCCCCACTTGGACAAGTCCAACTATGCCTACTTTTAGCGAATGGTTAGATGTTTGACCACACAAGCTCCCCCTTATAGTGCACTCACTTATCGAGTCAGCCAAGCATCAATACCCATGAATCTCCCATGGAATACTTTCCATTTCTAATAAAATCCATAAAAGTGTGGGACGACTTCAGAATGACCGTTCTTGCACCAATAAATAGATCAAGGATTTTGGCCTTTTTCTAAACAAGGGTTTTAATGCGGGCATTCCATTCGTGGGGGACCATCCATGTGGCAAGAGACCATTGCTACCCTTCTCATTGGAATAATCCTCATGATACTGCGCTTTCCTCAAGTACCCACACTTATATTTCGAGTGGAAGTCGCTTGGCTTTAGCGTGTTCCTGGTTGGGTCATTCCCTTGGGTGATTACTTTTCCCCACAAGGCAGGCCCTCTAAGATAAACAAAAGCGAGCAAACATATACGTAGTTCGATCAATATTTCTTAAGTAACAAAGAGAGAACACATGCAATATGTTCCACTCACACTCACAAGATTTGTTCAATTTTAGAATCTAAATTGAAGTGTGGAGGTAATCACTTACACAACTTAAGATCACCAAAAAGCCTTTTGATTCTCAAGATCGTCGTGAGGCGAGAGAGAAGCGCATACGTCTTTTTGATGGTATTATTTTGGGTAAGTGATTACAAAACAAAGATGCACATGTTCATTTTAAATCCTTAAAGCAATGATTTGATTCTTTTTAAAGCACCAAAGTGAAAGATGAAAGTTGCTTATTCAATTGTTAACCTTTAAAAAAAATCTAGTAAATTTTCCTAAAGTTCTTTTTAACCTTTTTCCTTGTTCGTTTTAAACCCAAATTGAAAATTAGTGAGTCCTAAAAGCTTGAAGATGTAAAATCCTTAAATTTGGAATTACTTCCAAAAGTGTCTAAAGACACTTGATACAATAGACAAATAACGTTATACTTCAAAGTTCATCTTTGCTGCTTCCTTGCTCCACCTACAAAACTGATTAATTCAAGAAAACAGAGGCAAAAAACAAGTTAGTAACTCCAAATGATCAAAAGAAAAAAAGCACATGTCAAAAAAATTGAAATTTGGCTTTTTATTCCACCCCAACAACGCAACCCGCATATGCGGCTCTGTTTGAAGAAATCAGTAGCGTTGTATAGTGCTGCTAGGTCTAGAAGTGACACTCTGCAGTAGAACAGAGAGCACGATGGTAGCACAGTTTTGCTCAGCGACGCAGTTTGAAGTTTGAAAATCCTAGCGTCAGAAAACCAAACCAGCGTCACAGTTTGAAAATTTGAATTTCTGGGTGGGAAGGTTGTAGTGTCGGAGTTTGGAGTTTGTAGCATCATTGTATGGCGTCGTTGGGTTAATAGCGGTGTTGTATGGCGTCACTGGACTGATAGCGGTACAGTTTCCTATAGACACACAAAAACAAAAAAAACCACAGAATTTTGTCAAAAAACGTGTTAAGAACTTGAGATTTACCCTCCTTCTAGTGCCAAATGTGGAACCCCAATCCTATACCTACACAAACACAATATTAGATCAAATGCAAGTAAGAACCAAGATTCCCCATGAAATTCATCTACAATGCTCAAAAAGGAAAGAAATTGAAGAACAAAGCAAAGAAAGTAATTGAAATCCTATTTGAACAAGCAAACCCTCAATCCCATGGGGGAATTGGTGCCAATTTGATGTGAAAATTGGCCCTTTCCCAACTCCTATGCAAGCTTTATGAAGATTTGATGATGATTGAAGCTCCTTGATGAAATTTTTGGCATAACCTTGCTATGAAACCATGAAAATGATGAATACTTGATATGAAATGGATAAAATTAGCTCTCAATGTGAAGAGAGTAACTTTGCTCTTGTATAAGAGTGAATTTGCACCCTAGGTGCAATTCCCCCTTTTTCCTTGTTGCACTTTAGAAGCTCCTAAGTCAAAGGCTTAATTCATTAAGCTCATGGTAGTCCACTTGGCACCTATTTTGTGTGTCAGTGGAAGTGTTTCTATCGGGGACACCTGCGCAAAGCGTAGACGTCCGTGTGACACGCTTATGTCCCTAGCAGATTCCTACAGCTGAGCCAGCGGAGGCGTTACTCTTCCCATTGGCAGTGAAGTTGTAACACCTCCTTCAGCCACCCAACTCGAATATGGTCATTTCTTTCCCCATTCCTTCATAATCAAGCCTTTTAACTTGCATTAGAGGTTAGATGAAAGATTGGATGAAGATTGGAAGAACTCTACATCACTTCAAGCTCATTTTGCATTCAATTCTAGCATTCCAAGCATTCCATAGAACAATATCACACTCCATTACGTTGGTAGAGAAAGTTTGGAACCACACCATTGCAACAGAGGCTTGAGTTCCTCTCATTTCTCCCCCAAGCATCCTTGAGTGCTCTTGGTGGAGGTGGTAAGCTTCCCTCTCCTCTCCTCTATCATTTGGTTGAGTAGCATAGTATTGTTTGTAGTGCTTGTATTTTGATTACTTCTTTATCTCTTTTCCATTGGCTATCTGTGGAGGTGGGAACACCTAAATGGGGGTCAGACTGAGGAAAACCCCTATACAATCACCCCCCAACATTCTCTCTCTTGCTGTGTGTAGGTGGACGTACTTCAAGGAGCTAGCTAGCGAACAGGGTCTTCTACGAGATTATCTTCATCACCTTGGATTTGGTATATCTACTCTATCACCTTCGCTTGTACTTTTTGTATTTCATAGTGTTATTTTGTCCTGTTAGAAGTTGTTGAAAGCTAGGTTGTTAGTCATTCTAAACCTGTGATCCTCTGAAGTCTTAACGAGAGAACTCCCTGAGGCGCAGAGTTGGACCTAAAGATTTACTCGCCTAGCCCCACCTTGAAACTCGGGATTGCAAAGTGATCACAGGACCCAAAGATCCTCATCATTCTCATCCTCATACCCTAAAAAATACATTTAGTTGAGGTAACTTAGGGCAGCCTCTCGCGTCTTGATCCTCTATGACCTGGGGTCTTGCATGTGGTGGTCCCCCTCTCTTACAACTCTAAGTTGTGGATCCCAAATGAGAATGAAAGCCTCTTATTTATAGATGAGAATGTTGAAGAATGAGGCAAAGTGCACTAATTTCCAACCAATGGCTAAATGCCACTTGTCAATATGTGAGAGGTTGAAGGTTGAGCACATTTTGATCATTGTGCATGATAAATGCTATTAGGTGGAATTTCAAATTCATGAAATGACTTGTTGGAGAGGGAAAGAAAATGACTTAAATGCCACTTGGCTCAATGCACAAGGACATGTAAGAGGAGATAAATGCTTTTTTGGAAGGACCAACCACTTGGAGAGATTTTCAAACTTGGAGGAATATTCCCCTAAATATGCCATGTTGAAAGAAAATAGGGATTTAATAAATCAATTAAATGTATTTTCATGTGCAAGTGGAAAAATCTAGAAGATTTAGGTGATTAGGATTAAATTAATCCAAATTTGATTAATTTAATGAGGGATTAGCTATTGAGAAGAATATGATTTAGATTTAATTAAATAAAAGATTTTGATTTATTTAATTAAAGAGGGATGATTGTTAGATTAAATTAAACAAGGTTTTAATTTATTTAATTTAATAGGATGGCTTTAGAGATTTAATTAAATAAAATGAATTATTTAATTAAATAGAGACCATAGGGTTAATGCAATAACTTTGATATATTTAATTAACAAGAGGGAATGACTTAATCAGATAAATAATAATTTATTTAATTAAGGGATGAAATATGATGATAAGCTAAGAAGGTGATTTAGGCCGAAACAATGTTAGTAATCAGGATCAAGTGTGTCGATATATTTTCCATGTCTACACTATGCAACCATTTCAATGTTTTTGGAGGAGGCATTTCTAGGATAGCTTTAACCTTAGCAGGATCCACCTCAATGCCTCTTCTAGACACAATGTACCCCAACATTTTTCCAGATGTCATGCCGAATATACACTTCTTTGGATTAAGACATAGATTGTATTCCTCTATTATGTCAAACACATTGTCTAGGTTAGCCAGATGATATTTTCTTTTGATTGATTCTGCTAATATTTCATCCACATAGTCCTCCATGATAATGTGTAACATATCATGGAAAATGGCGGTCATTGCTCATTGGTAAGTTGCCCATGCATTCTTTAAACCAAATGGCATAACGTTTTAGCAAAAGGTTCCCTATGCACAAGTGAAATTTGTTTTGTGTTGGTCTTCGGGGGATATCTTTATTTGATTGTATCCAAAGAAATTGTCCACCAATGAAAGCATTTCATTCCTCGCAATTAGCTCCACAATCATGTCAATGTTGGGTAGAGGGAAGTTATCCTTAGGGCATGCCTTGTTGAGATCCCTAAAGTCTGTGCATATCCCTATGCCCCGAATGGGTTTCGACACTTGTACAAGGTTAGATAACCACTCAGGATAGTCAATGGGTTTAATGAAGCCCACATCTAGAATTTTCTAAAGCTCTACTTTTACCAAGAGTGCTATATGTGGGTGCATCTTGTGTAGCTTTTGTTTGACAGGTTTAGTTCCAGGGAATGCTATTAGGTGATGTACTACTAAAGCTAGATCCAACCCTGACATGTATGCATATGTCCATGCAAAGTTGATTTTGCGTTCATTAATGAATGCTGAGAAGTTTACATTTTCCTCAAGATCAAGGGAAGTTGCATGATATGTTAATTTTGGTGTCTATGTTGTGCCGACGTTGATAGGTTCAGAATCTTCAACAGAAGAGTGTTGATTTTTCTTGATATTTTGTAACAAGGAGATTGTATCCTCCATCTTCGAGCACCTCAGAGAGGTTTTCACCCTCAGATACGTCCTTTTTTTTCTCTTTTCTTGATCTGATAAAGCTTGATTGTGGTTTTCTTTAGGGGATCTCTTTTTTATTTTCTTTTTTAGTTTATTTTTGTGATTGGAGGACACAATATCCCCCCAAAAATATGCTTTTTGATCAAGCTCCATTACAAAACCAGCCTTATGATCTCCATGTGGTATATTAGTTTGAAGTCCCATGAACTCTGCAATAGCATCATCATTCTGGAATAAGTCCAAAACATGTGTATGATGTTGTTGGTCCTAGTCTATTAACTGTGGGTAAAGCAAGGGTATTTTTTCATTGGTATCAACAAAGCTTTTGGAGGTTGTAGATAGGGTAGGGATATCGGTTTCATCAAGGTTCCATAGGGTATCCAAGCTATACTCACTAGAGGTATAATAATCCCATTCATATTCATTGGAATCTTTTTCAATGTGGTTGTCTTCAGATGTAGGTTCAACAGTGATGGTATTTATATTTAGGTTTCCAAATATGTTTTGGATATACAAGTAGTCATCTAGAAAGTCGCAATCATTTGATGTCTCAACAATGGTAGATGGTGATCCTTCCTCATAAGAAGTGCTTTAGATTCTTGGGGTAATCATGCTTGATGAACCATAACCTAGTCCAAGACTCTTCGAGTGCTTTTCTATGATAACTAGTTCTCTTATACCTTATTCATGTAGACCAAGGCCACCTTTTCTAATGAACCCCATGCATTTTTCTATCTCATATCCTTTATTTTTTTGATCAATCGGGAGAGGAGGTAATGGTTTCTCCCATCCTTCTTTATAAATCCATGAAGATAGGTCTTCTTCGAACACTTATTCATCTTGCATGTCTCCCCACTTGGTGAAAATGGTGGGTTTGACTTCCATTGTAACAACTTGAACATGCTTGATCTCTCTCGGTCCTCCGTAAGTATTTGGTGTTGTGGGAAGCATTCCAATGCAAAAGGATTGGTTGAAATGGTATTCTTTGCAACCCTTGTCAAGCACTTGGATCTTGAGATCAGATTTTGGTTGCTCAATTGATGGAGGTGCATTAGAGGATGAAGCTAGTGATGATGGGTCAACATATGCAAAAGAGTGGAAAGATATGTCACTGCTAGGTATTTGAAGAATCTTTTTGTACTTATCCTCGAATTTTTCACAGTAATGAAAAGGTTCGAGGTCAACATATATGGTAAATTCCTTATCATTATAAGGAAATTTTAATCATTGATGAAATGTGGAAGGGATTGCTTGTAAGGCATGGATCCAAGGTCATCCCAAAAGGAGGTTGTATGATATCTTAAGATCCAATACTTGACACGTTGTCTCTGCTATCGTTGGTCCTATCTGAATGGTAAGTTTGATTGTTCCTTCAAAGTTTCTCTCCACATTATCATAAGCCCTTATGGTGATACTCTTGTTCTTGTCTATTACATAATCAGAATATCCCAGTTGTTTTACTAATTTTAGAGTACAAATTTTTAATCCTACACCGTTATCTATCAATACTCTCTTGACCTTGTGTTTATGGACACAAACTTCTAGATAGAGAGCTTGATTGTGGAAAGATTTTTGTGGAAGGTATTTCTCAAAAAATACTAAGTGATGGGTGGAGGTTATGTCACCAACCATGGCTTGAAACTGATCAATGTTAAGGTCGTTAGGGACTGATGTTTTGACAAGAGCTTTCTCCAAGATTTCTTTATATTCTCATGACAACTTCAAAAGCTCAAGGATGGAGATTAAGGCAGGAGTTTTCTTTAATTTTTTCAAAATGTTATATTCATTTGATGGCTTACTTGTGGTTTTTATTGGGGGCGGGGCTCCTTGGATTGTAACTCTCCCTCTTTGTGTAGTTACGTTACACTCAGGATCTATGCCTAGTATAGTTACAACATTGATGGTATGATCGGCTTGAGAGATGTTTCCTATGAGCTCATTGTAAGTGAAGTTGGATTTACAATAATCTTGCCCTTTACCCTTATCATTTCCCCTAGAATGGTCAGTGATTGGATCCTTGTATATTTTTAAGTCTTTATTTCCAGGATGATGTTCTATATTGACCTCTCCTTTTTTTATTAAGTCTTGCACGATGTTTTTGAGCCTCGTGCAATTGTTGGTGGTATGCCCCTTGATCTTGTGAAATTTGCATTGGTCGTTTTCATTATACCAAGGGGGTTTGAAGTTTGGCTCCTCATAGCTTGTTATGTTATTAATCTTGATAAGGTTTTTTTGGACCAATTTGTGCATAATCACCTCAAGGGGTTCTCCCAATGGAGTGAATTTTCTTCTAGGTTGGTCATATTTCCTTGGTGGACTCCTTTCATTATCCTGTCCTTGATTGGGATGTTGGTCGTTTGGTTGGTTGTTTTAAGGATAGTTGAGTTGATTGTTTGGCATGTTGTTTAGAGTATAGCTTTTTTGTGTTGTTAGAACATATTTTGTGGGCCATTGGGAGGTTGTATGTTTCGTATATCCTTAGCATCGACCACTCTATCATTGGTTACATTTGTATTCTTTTCCCATATCTTTGGTTTTTCATTTGAACTAGAAGGTTGGTCCTTAGGGTTGTAGAGTTTAATTACTCCCCTTGCGATGAGAGATCTTTCGATGAGCAAACCATTTTTAGTAGTCTCCTCAAAGTTGCTAGGGCACAATACAGTGAGTTGGTAGTTAATGTCCACATGTATGTTAGAGATAAAAATTTCTACGAGTTTTTTCTTAGGAACGAGCCATTTACATTTTCTTGCTTTGCGTCTCCATCTCTGTAGATACGAAGAAAATAATTCAACTTGACTTTGTTTAATTTTGTAGAGATCGGGGATAGTTATATCCCGCTCTATGTTGTATGAGAAATGATTGAAAAATTTATGTGACAACTCATCGAATGTCTTGATACCAAGTGGTAGACGAGAGAACCACTTGATAGAGGCCACACCAATACTTCATGGGAAAAGCCTCATTAGATAGGTACCATTGTGTTGTAGATCTATGAAAACTACTGATAATTCATGCATGTGCTCTATTGGATCCCCTCTTCCCCTATATTTGTCAAATTTTGGTATTTCAAAGCCTTTGGGGAAAGGTATCATAGATAAGTTTTGATCAAAGGGATATGGACATATATCTTGTAGAGCATAGCTCTTCTTTGGATTTCCAATTTGGATGTATGATATTCTTTGGTTGATGGTTTGTAGTTGCATGATTATTCCATTAGTTGGGGTACTTGATAGAGGATTTTGTGCATTGTAGCCTTGTTTTCCTATGACATTTGTTTGGTCATAAACGAGATGTTGTGTAGGCATGGGACCTTGATGACCATGTTATGTGTAAGGTACACCCTGATATTGATTTTGAGGTACTCCTTGGTATTGATTGTGTGGAACTCCTTGATATTTATTTTGAGGGATACCATGGTATTGCATTTGAGGTATACCTTGTTGTTATGGAATAGGAGTTTGAGTTTGGTTTTGTGGAATACCATGATGTTGTTTTTGGGGTATACCTTGGTAGTGTGTTTTGGATACGCCTTCTTGTTTTTGTTGTTGAGGAATACCTTGATGACATGTTTTGGGTATACCTTGTTGTTGTGGATTGTGAGGAGTACCTTGGTAGTGTGTTCGGGGTACACGTTGTTGTTGAGGAATACCTTCATGATGTGTTTGGGTTATACCTTGTTGTTGTGGATTGTGAGGAGTACCTTGGCAGTGTGTTTGGGGTACACCTTGTTATTATTGAGGAGTACCTTGGTAGTTCATTTGGGGTACACCTTGTTGTTTTGGAACTTGAGGAGTACCTTGGTAGTGCATTTGGGGCATTTGGGGTACACCTTTTTGTTGTGGATTTTGAGGAGTACCTTGGTAGTTCGTTTGGGGTACACCTTGTTGTTGTGGATTGTGAGGAGTACCTTGGTAGTTCATTTGGGGTACACCTTGTTCTTGTGGAACTTGAGGAGTACCTTGGTAGTGCATTTGGGGTACACCTTGTTTTTTTGGATTTTGAGGTGATGGCCCTTGTTGATATTGTGCATTATTTGAAGGGTCATAATATGATGTTTTTTATGGCATGTATTGTCCTTGTGATGGGATGTTACCTTGTTGGTCCATTGGAAAGCTTCCCATGTTCTACATAGTGTTGTGGGGTGGCATGCTTTGAGTTGAATTTCCTTGATATTGTTGAGCCACCTTTGCTTGTTCAATTTGTGATGGTTTCCTAAACAATGGGTTATCCATAGGTTGTGGTTTAGGTTGATCATTGTTTTGTGAGAACAAGGGTGGTATATTAGGATCCACTGATGGTTTTTCTATTTGTCTTACCACTGTTTGATCTCCTAATGGAATGAGATTAGGATCCTTAATAATGTCCACATTAAAGTCTATGGGTAGTTTGGCACCACTTTGTGCTAGTGTAAGGAAATATTGGTTTGCATTCTTCCCAAGAATTTTGTCCATTAGTTTCTATAATTTTGGATCCTGGGAGTGCTCATAAATTTATTCTTCAGTGATTTCCTTGTCATTATCACACTCTTCTATGGTGTAAGTTTGAGAAACATGAGGTTGGTTTTGTCTAGAAATTCCTTCTTGGTGTCTAAGAAGTATTTCCTCCTCACTAGGTGGTTGGTTTTCCTTAGCGTTAAATGTGGGTTGTCCTTGAGGAGTTAAAAGCTCATTTGGATTATAACCCCATGATTGAGGTTCCTCAGTAGTGGTGTTTGTGTTGGGTGCACTAGAGCTACTCTTGTTGGCTTCCATTATTCTCTTGTGTTGAGATCTCGTTGTTTTCATAAACAAGTTCAAAACCTTGGTTAATTTTGTGATCACTAATTATGAAATGCGGTGGTGTTTTGTTTTTGGGATTTTTTTGTTAAAATGGTGTATGAAGATGATGTGTGAAAACCTTTTTCTAAGAGGTTGTTGATGGTTTTCTATGGATTGTATGTTTGATGCTCAAGACCCTAGAGTATGAGTGCTTTTGGTGGATGTTTTGATATGATGCTATTTTTAGGACACAAGGTGTACAATACTTGGACTGGTATTTTGCTTCATTTTTTAAAGGATATGTTGATACTCTACTTGAACTAGCCTTGAGGTTGCAAGAAAAGGTTGATGTTAATATCCTAGAAAATGAGAGGAAGAGGACAATCCAAGTTGTGTTTGATTTGTGTCTTAAAACTAGGTTGATGTCTTGATTTGCTAATGGATATGGAAAGATGTTGATATGATTTGGTTTAGGTCTGATTGTTTTTATTTCAAAGAATTATGGATTAACTAGTTTTGGACCAATTCTTATTTGCACCAAAATACAGGACAGTAGTGGTTTTTGTTTAGGATAGTAGCGACACTTTTAAAGATAGTAGCAGTAATTCTCAAGATAGTAGTGGTTGATTTTCTAGAACGACTGTGGTACCTCTATCAATAGCAGTCTCTATTTAAACTTTTGATTGGTGAAATAATGAGAACAATAGCAAAAAAATTGATGAAAGTAGTGAAAACTTAGGATGACAGCAGTAATCTTGTAGAACAAAAGCAACAAGAATTCCAGTAGAGGTTCTATTTTCAATTTTTCTAGTTTCTTGACAGTAATTTGTTGGATAAGTTTGCAAATTTGAGATGTTAATCTGATCAGATGTTTTGAGAATTGTGTCTAAGATATGGCAAGTGATAAAGCACATCAAACAAAGTGTATAAACTGGCCATATGTTTCAATGATAAGAGGCCCAAATCAGCCCAAGTTTAAATTGGTAACAACATCGAAAACATTTCAAGCAATATTATCCCTAAGATCAAATTGGCCAATGGCAACACTTTCAATCCCACAACTTGGAAGATCCTTCAAATTAAGGGTAGGGACACCCAAAGGGATGTATACATTTAAGTCATTTGAGAGTGGACAAATAGGTACCTCTTGGAATAGAAGGATAACCCAAATTACCCTTTCCCTGGAAAGCTACAAGAAGCTTATGCTAAGTCGAGGATTTCTATCTCAACTCAAGGGAGTTAATATGGTGAGTAAAGTATCTTAAAAGTATGGTGTGCATCCCTTGCACTGAACCGTGTCACCAAGTAGAATATCTCAATCAATAAGGTGGGAAAAATATCATAAGGTTTTTTAGTCACTGCTCAAGGGACTGATGCCTTGCGAGCACACAACAAGCCACTTAAGGCTTTAACTACTCCTAATAGGGGCACTTATATGCAAAGGTACCTCCCCATTCTGAATGGCACTATCCTACAAAGGCTAATGCCAGTTAAATTTTGTCTTTCACCTAAATTATTTATATAGTGGCTTGAGGGAAATTCCACTTTGGGTCACCTTTGAGTTCTCCTTTTGGGATGTATCTCTTAGGCAAGTTCTATCTAAAGGTAATGATGCAAAAATGAATGTGAAACCCAAAGTGCTTTTCGTCACCCAGTTTTGTCCAAAGATGCAAGGGGAGAGGATAAACACTTGGTTTTCCAAACATGGTAAACATGATATACAATTTATAGCAATTTCATTTTAAGCCCAAAAGTGAAATGTGTAAAGATACCAATTCATTTTTTAGATGCACCAATTTCAATACGTTTGAGACTTCAAGCAAGAAATTTCATTTTGCAATCAAAAAATATTTGTTCTATTTTATGCACCAAATTGAACCATGAATATTGTAACCAAGTTTTTAATGTATCAAAAGAAAAACATTAAAGTTGTCTTTTCCATTTTTATTGCACCAAAAATGAAGTGTGAGATTTGTGGGTCCTTTTTTAGGTACACCAAAATGAAATGTGAAATCAATTTGTAGTACACCAAAACAAAATGTGAGATTTGATTGTTCAATTTTAGAAGCACCAAAATGAGATGTGATATTTGTAGGTTTAATTTTAGGAGCATAAAAACAAGATGTGATATTTGTAGGTTCAATTTTAGGAGCACCAAAATGAAATGTTTCAACTAAAACTGCTTTGAAAATTGAAAGGCCTTGGACCGTTTGTCAACTCTACAAGCAAAATGTTAGTTGTTCACATGAAAACACACCATAATCCTACAAAGGTTGCACCAAAAATGTTAGAAAACCTCACAATCACAACAAATATTAAGTCATTAGGGTTAGGTAAATTGAAAAATCAAAAAACCTTTACAGATTGAAACAGAACAAAAAATAGAACAATAGCGGATTTGTTTAGTATAATAGTGGCCTTTTTATTGAAATGACTGTGACAATGTTAGACGACAGTGATACAAAAAAGGTATGAAAACAGACCTATTTAGGATGAAAGCGGCCCTAAAAATATCAGTTTCTTCAACAACCTTCTATACATAAAAAAAAATAGCAACAAAAATGACAATAGCAGTTGAATTTAGGACGACCGCGGTAAAAACGAAACAACAACCACGTTCAGATTTTGGGACTTTCGCTTTTTGAATAACAATAACGTTTCTTGCAAAAGATGCCAGCATCCTGGAACCTGTAATTTCCCACAAAACCTTATGAAATAATTAGTGTTAAGGACCTAGGTCCCACCGTGCGTGCTAATTAATGTAAGGGGGAACTTTAGCATAAGGAAAACAACAATGAATTAAACCAAATTAACTCAAAACAAGGTCAAATCCTAAACCATACTCATGAAATGAAATTATAAAACTAAAAATTCAAAGAACAATGCTATCATAAATGAGAACATAAAATGAATTCAAGCATTACAATGTTACCATCCCATGTCGAAGTATAATTTGTATTGATGTTGGATTGCATTGGATCAATACAAAGCCTCCATTGTTGTTGCAAAAGCTTCAAAAAGTGTGTTAATGGTGATAAAAGATGTAAATGTGCTCAATGTGCTTCAATGGCTATTTTGACATAACCTCTCCACAAATTCTCCATATTCTTCTATCATTTTTTAGAGGAAATAAGGTTGTTTTATAGATTTTTCAGGTTTCAGATGAACAGTCAAGATTCAACAATGCAAGATCACAATCATTGGTTGAGAACTGTTGAGAGGAAATAGATTGGTCTATTAACTCCGATGATTGATCCAATTAAGAATTTTCATTGAATAATAAGTGGGATTAGATTGAATGATTCGTGGGATTGAAGAAATCAGATTAGTGTTTAGTGGGATTGGGAAATATATGGGTTAGTTAACCAAGTAGAGTGAGAAATCAGTGGTCTTGATTTACTTAATCAAAAAGGGGTGAGGATAATTAATTGATTGAATAATTAATTAATATTGGAGATGAACATGCAATTTTCTTTTGACTTTAACAAATAAAAATATATTTATTTGTTGACCATGTTGAGTGATTTTGAATAATCTATTTAATTATTCAACTTTAGAGAAGGGAAAGTGGCTTAATTAAATTATTAATGATAACAATTTAATTGATTTGGATGAATAAGTTATATTGGTGACATAATTAAATATTTTGTGTTTATTTAATTAATCGGGAAGAATAAAGTTAGATTGATGATGAAATAGTTAATTAATTAAACAATTCGAGATTATTTAATTAATAGAGGAAAATAGGGTTAATAATGAAAATGATGCGAAATGCAATTATATTAATGATAATGATGTTGGTAATGGAAAAAAGTCATTCATGATGTGTGATATGCATTAGGTCATTTTTACCTATCTACAGATAGAATGGTTCATTTTTGGACTACAAAAAGATATAAGAACAACTTTGGATGGTAGAATATTTAATACTTATATAGACCTAATCACCATGGCCTACGATATTGAAGCCTAAACTTGGTGCAGACCTCAGAAGGATGACATGAAGGAGAATATTGAGAAGTTACAACTTGCGGTAGAACAACTAACCATACAAAACTCAATTTTAGCAAGGGGAGAAATAAAGAAAAATAAAGAAATTTGGTGCACATACTACTTCAGCGAAGGTCACCTCCATAATAATTGTCCTAAAGCAAAAAGAGAAAGGACTGATGTAATAATACATGTAAAATTAAAGACAGTTTTGGCGAAAACAAACTCAATATATTGTGGGACTTACCAAGAATGGGATAATCACCTCACAAAGGAATGTCTTGCAAACCAATTTCAAATTTGGAACACACAAAATCACCCTAATCTTAGATGTCCTATGAACCACAACTATGATACAAATATAAATAGGAACATGGCATATATCAAAGGACTAGCGAAAAGACCTCTATATGATGCAAGTTATATACGACCACCATTGAGAGACAATATAAGTGTATATGCGCTACAAAATAACCCACCGCAAGACTACATGGAGACAATAGAGAATCTAACTACAGAGGAGGAATAGGATGTGAAAGAAACAACCACCAAACAAGTGATGCCACATGTTACAACTATGAAAAATTAGGTCATTATGCCACAAAATGTTAGGCAGAGAAGAGAAGAAAATTCCCCTTTTGCAAAGATGATTCACATGATATATTTAGATGTGATAAAGCACAATAGTATTATCAAAATCCAACACATTCTAGGAGTGATGATTTACAAGATAATAGAGGAGCTAGAGTGATTGTAAGAGTATCACAAGGAGTAAAAATTTGTCAGATAATAAATAACTAGTTATTAGATACATCAAATGATGATTATTTTGAACAACAACCATTGCAAATAAACAAAAATAAGAAATCCAGAATAAAGAACAAAGCTATAGTGTTAACTAGATAGGGAACAAATACTAGACATAGAAGGAAGATTGAAGATATTACTAAAGAATCAGAACCAAAAGAAGAGGAGTGTGACTACTTTCGACCAAGTAAGAAACAACATGATAAGATAGTGGAGAAAGCAAAGAAACAAATTGTAGAATAGCAAAAAGACGATAGAGCATGCTTTTCAGAAGGAGTAGTGATGATGTTGAAGAATTTAGCATCATTAACTCAACAAAAAGATCTTTTAGTAAAATTGAAATACTTAGGAAAATATTGGAATAAACAAAAATTGCAGCAAGTACATCAAATTACAAAAGACCGAAATTGGAAGAATGGTCCTTTATGAATTACTGCAAACCTAAATAATAATAAATTCAAACATGTCATGATCAATCTAGGTGTAGACCTAAATATCATTTTGGAAACTACTTGGGAGATGCTAGGTAGACCTAAGCTTATCAAAACACCCATGAATATTAGTTAGTAGATAGTTCTGGCATGGAAACATTAGGGACATGGAAAAATGTGGAAGTGAACATAAAAGGACTTACATAAATTATTGATTTTAAAGTTATAAAAATGAAGGAACCTTTTAACACCTTTTGAGCATTGCTTGGATTAAAATGGTTTATAAATTATAATGGGATAATATACTCTAAGAAGGAAGAGATCTCTTTTTTGGATGATATCAAGATAGTTCACTTTGCAGTTGAAGTAAAGGAAGCTTGAAGCTACATAGGAAAAAAGGCATAGTCAGTCTACTCCATTTCTAAAACTTACCCTACTGCAATACCACAACATAGAATGTATGGATTTAGAAGGGTATTCATGGTATAAAGCTACTTACCTACTAACAAAGAGCAATCAGAAATGACAAAAAATCCAAAACATATCAACCACATCCAAAGAGAAATTTCATATATTAAACTACCAAGGTTTTTCAAAGTAGGCAATGTAAAATAATATATAGAAAATATGGAAAGACCATTCCAAATTGAGACCACATGATCATCGCTCTCCAAGAAACTCTGGTATGTAATGTTGCATGTTGGTGGCATACACACAAATGTTCTATTCCTACATGGCAGGTATTCTAGATCTTAATTAAATAACAATATCTAAAAGAAGGCGAATACAATCTCATATGAAGGAGTAAACACCCCAGAAGAACATATTCAAATTTGTATCACATATGGGGAAAAGATGGAGAATATGACCATCAACTCTATATTCAACTATTCTATTGGACCCTTACACCAATAGTCCAAACCTGGTACATTGATTAGGAAAGATGAGGAGAAACTAAGGACTAGAAGGAACTGCAACATGATTTCATCCATACATTTTCCTTTTGGGAAAAAAAAAGCATATATGTATCATATTATGAAAAATTAAGGAAATTATATTCACACCAGTCCCAAAAAGAACCCATTCCCAACAACCAACAATCCCACCACCTCACAACCAAGGAATTTTGAAACTAATTAAATGGATGGACAAACAAACACAACCAGTACCAAACCACTATTATAAAATGCAAAAGGATGAAGAAGAGCCCGACCCAAAAATTAAGATCGTGGTGGAAGAAGGAGAAACAAAAATACAATTGAATAAGGATTCTAAGAACATTATTATAACCAGTCCCCTCAATTAAGAGAAACAAATCCCAAATTGGCCAAATTTGGGGATTATTGGGATGAATCACTGGTAACATCAGTCATTGAAGTTCTAACAGAATATGAAGAACTCTTCCCAAAAACATTTACAGAAATGAAAGGAATCAAAGAAGAAGTTGGGGTAATGAAAATTCAGCTAAAAGAGGGAACCAAACCACACCAAAAATACCTTGTCATATTAACCCTAAAATGAAGAAAAGGGTCAAGATAAAAATAGACAAAATGTTAGCCGCATGAATTATTAAACCGGTGGAAGACTTTGAATGGATTATCCTAATGATAATACAAAATAAAAAGACAAGAGAGATTTGGATATATGTATATTTTTGGGAACTCAATAAAGCATGCATCAACAATCCCTTCCCTACTCCCTATACTAAGGAAATAATTGAATCTTTCACAGGGAGGGAAATCTATTCATTCACTAATGGGTTTTCTAAATACCATCAAGTTCATATTAGAGAAGAAGATCAACCAAAAAGTACATTTTTCATATAATGGGGATCATTCATGTATACTGTGATGCCCTTTGGATTGAAAAATGCACCCACAATCTTCAGTAGGATCATGGTGAACAAATTTAAGGAATTTATACATGACTTCTTAGAAGTTTACCTAGATGATTGGACTGCATATGGATTAGTCAAAAAAACATCTAGGCACTGTGGATAATGCTAGAAAAGTGTAAAGTATGCAAATTTCCTTGAACATCAAGAAAATAATTTTTGTGATACCCTTCAAAAAGTTACTAGGCCATATCATATGTAAAGAAGGACTAATGATCAGTTCAATGAAAGTTTCCTCACTCTGACATTACCCCCACCCAAAACAACACTAAAAGTTAAAACATTCTTAGGCTATACCGTATATCATAGGAAATTTATCAAAAGATATGCAAACTTAGCATCTCCCTTAGAAGAAATTCTTAAAAAGAAAACCAATAAAGCTATCACATGGACCAAACAGTGAGAAAAATCATTCAAAACACTTAAACAAAACATTACAGAATCTCCCATCCTCATGTTTTCAGATTACTTAGTACCTTTCCATGTCCATGTAGACACCTCTGAGATAGCCATGGGAGCAGTTCTAACACAATCGTGAGGAAATAAGGACCATCCAATGGCTTTTTCTAGTCACAAACTTTCCCAAGCTAAGAAGAATTATACTACAACTAGAAGGGAGGCCTTAGCCATGGTATATGTATTACATAAATTCTACCACTACCTCCTATCTACACCATTCACATTTTACAATGAGCATGAGACTGAAATTTCTCCTAAATAAAATGGTCATCTAAGGTAGAATTTGTCATTGGTTACTATTATTTTCAGAATTCAATTTTAATTTATAATGGTTAAACTAGGAAGGAACAATCAAGGTCTCAATTATTTATCTAGAATTGATACAGGTGAAAAACCTGAGGATTCTGAGGAAGAATACTTAATAGGCACTCATCTATTCTAGATAACTGTAGTAACGAAAGAATTTAATGACATAGCACAACTACTTTCTACAAGGCAATACCCAACAGATATTACAACACATGATAAACAAGTGTTGCTACTGAAATACCTACCATTCACCTTAATTGAGGGAGCACTATATAAATGGAGGAGAGATGACATTCTCTGGAGAGTAGTTTACAAACATGAACAAGAAAAAATATCGAGGGAAGCACATGAGGGCATTGCACAAGGTCATAATTGTGGAGACACCACCACCTATAAAATACTACTAGCTAGATTATGGTGGCCAACTATCTATAAAGATGCCAAAAATCACACAAAATCCTGTGAAATTTTCTAAAGAATAGAGCAACCTATTACTAGAGATGAAATGTCCTTCCATCTAGTTTTAGCATAGGTACCATTTTAGAAATGGTCCATTGACTTCATAGGACCTATAGATCCTTTGGAAAAAACTATCCAAAGTTAGATTCATTATCACTAGAGTAGATTACTTAACTAAATGGATTGAAGTTGAACCAACAAAGGATTGCACCACATATATCATAGCTAGATTCCAATATACCATAACATCATTACTAGATTTATGTGTCCACTTAGTATAACTAGTGACCAAGGAAAATACTTTGTTAAAAAAATAATAAAGGAATTACTAGAAAATTTTATGATCACACATAACTGCAACACACCATACCATCCACAAGCAAATGGAGTGAGTGAAGCACTAAATAATATTATAGGAAAAACTTTGGCCAAGATGTGTGATGCAAATAGGACCGAATGGGACATTAAAATTCTTGTAGTACTCTAGGTATACTGCACTACATACAAACGAGCCACCAAACCACTCCATTTGATCTCTTATATGGCATGGAAACCAACATACGAATAAACTTTATGGTCCATAACCTCCAAACATCACTGACCTTCAAAATCACTAATGATGAATCAATCAAACACCATCTTGAAGAACTAGATAAACTAGATGAAGAAAACTAGCAACACATCATCTATGGACTAAACAACATAGAAAAAAAGCATGGCATGATCAAAATCTTAGGTCTAAATAATTTAAGGTCAATGATACGGTCTTACTCTATGATAGTAAATTCAAAAATCAAGGTAAACTCAAAGTTAGATGATTGGGCCCTTATCAAATCCATCAGCTCCTTGACTCTGGAGCAATACAACTCAAAGCATTAGATGGACTATATTACAATCCTTTGTAAATGGAGTGTGACTAAAACACTATCATATTCCAGCACAATAGTGTTGACTTAAGGACAAGTCAAATTTTTGAAAGGGGGGATGATGTTAGTTGGAAATAGTGACACTGAAAACACTATCAAGCAAATCATACCGCATCTTGTCGTAAAGAGCTTGCGGAGCCTAATATTGTAAAGATAACATCTAGACTAGGGGTAGCATAGATGGGTCATGTCCCATCCTGTAGATATATGTATAGGGAAAGATATGAATGACATAATATATGTATGTATGTAGGTATATATGTATATGTGAATAAAGAACAGATGAAGAAATGTAAGAACTTTGTATGAACTTGTATATCAATGTGTAAGGATTATATGTAAGAAAGAAAGGAATTAGGTAGAGTATAGGGGAAGATATATTGTACCCATTTTGGAACATAATTAATATAATGAGCACCAGAATTCTATCTAATTAAGGTTATCTATCAATATGTGAATATCTACTTAAGTTCTCCCTATGTCTGAATCAAAGGTTGATTACTTTTATATTATTGAGTCTAGATATAAACTACAACACTCAAAAAGTACTTGGGGCTTAGAAATTTGGTTTGTGTTTCCCTAGATTTCTTGCTAACAATGACCACAAGACTACATTAACCATCTTGAATAAATTTTGCATAATGAAACAACTCTAAGAAGGTAAAAAAATTATCTTTATTGGTCAAAAGGTGTTTATTTACTAATGTACATGCCTGAATAATGAGTTACAAAGTTATCTTAACTTGAAAGAAATTTCAAGAAGTTACAATCCATTACTAAGAGATGCTAGAAATAATAAAAAAATTTCCCTTAGTTTTCCTTGTAAGATACCCATGTAAGGTTCTAAGCCCTAGTCAATCTCACAAAAACAAATAGTAACTCATTTTCACATAAATATAGAAATGAAATGAAACATCTTAAATATATACAAATGTCAGATTACATCTCACATGTAAAAGCGTTTAATCCAAATTATTAAGTACAAGAAATATGGTACATCATCACATGAATTAAAATTTAGTCAAGTATTGTAGAGTACAAGATATAAATATTACAAGAATATGACTCAAGCTCTCATGCCCATCTGGTCATAAAAATATAAGTAAAGAAACATAATCACTAGTGTCTTTGGTTGCCACTAACCACACCGATCATCTACAAACCAAGAGACAAGAACATGGCTCAAGCGCTTTTTCACCCAACCACGAAGTTTACGCTTCCCCAAAATTCTTCCTAACTTGAAGAATATTCGACCTTGCATGAGAAGCCTAACAACTTGAAAATAGTTGGCAGGATGGAATTCGATGCAACATGATATATCTACATGCATTTCAAATATGAACATGTTATGCCCTACTATCAGGATATGGTAGAGAGAATAAATTAACATCCATCTATTTCAATGGTACACATAGCTTTGGCCAAAACAATTAAACCATAAATGGTAGGTAGATCTAGAAAAAGAAAATCTACTCCCCTCTGTTAGCCCTTATTTAGCACCTATCCTAGAAGGTAAACCAAATCACATATAAAAGAAAATAACATGCATAATGATTATAAAAATAAATACTCTTTTCCTTTTCATGCAAATGACTATATTAAGATATTTTGTTATTTTAATCCTTTCATGCATAATGATGGTTAAATGTATATTTGACATGCAATTTAATTATTGACATGCAATTTGATCTCTAATGATTTCTCAATTTCATGCAATATTATTTACAATTTTATGCAATACTAACTAAATTTTGATGTCATTAAGGTTAAATCCATAAGAACTAGTTAATAACATATGATGCATATTTGTACCATTATTTTTACACACACACACACGTATATATGCGAGTGTATATATAACTGACTATACTTTTGATATGTTGATTGGAGATAAAATAATTAGATTCATAACAATTAATGACAGTTTCATATATATTCAATTTTACAATTTCACTTTGTAATCATCACAGCAAAAATAAATTATTTACCAGTAATGAATCCATGGAAAATACACTAAAATCACTACTCCATAAAATTTTCCTTGAAGGAGATTGTCATCCTCTCTTTTCTCATAAGGTCCATGTCATTGCAAAAAAAATTAATAGGGATTTGATGAATCTATATACTATCCTTAACCATCTATGCTAGTCAAAACACCATCCTTCTTGGCCTTCTATATTTTTGTCTCATAGGTTCTAATCTATCAATTAGCTCACTACCCTTTATCTGCTCCACTATGAGGCTTCAATCTGAAGATGAACTTCATGATTTAGAATCGCTCATCTAATTGATACTTAGATACATACTTAAGAATATTAAGTCACCATCATGTTACCTTGAATCAAATTCTAGAGTTCTATCATCTACTTGTCAAAGAAGAGTTGAGGTAACCACATCTTCCTAAAATGTTGAAGAAATATTTCCTAAGTTGTCTCCCCTGGCAGTAGCTTCTTTTTAGCTTTTTCATTTTCCCACCAAGTAGTTGTCTCACTAGTGAGTTGATATCCAGCCTAAATAGCCTTGGTCTCATTGTATAGATTCCTAAGTTCAAACTATTTCTCCATCTCAAATTTGGGCAGTGCAATTCTCTTAAGGTCCTTACCCAATTCTTCTTCAATTCTAGCCCTCAAAATTCCATGGTATTCATTCCTTGGATTATGTTCCTCTCGATTCCCTCTAACCTCTTGTTCTATTTTTTTCATCTTGTTCCTTATTTTGGTCTGAAGGGTGAGGATTTGGTCCAACCTATCATTTTGCTCATTATTTATCGGTCCACCATGATCATTACTCCTAGTTTGCACCATGGTTGGTTATGAAATTACTCACATCAAGTTTTTGCATCTTAGTGTAGTTAAACAAAGGCCCTAGTGTTAAACCTAGATCTCTGATACCAAATGTAAGGTTCTAAACCCTAGACAATCTCACGGAAATAAATAGTAGCTCATTTTCACATAAATATAGAAATGAAATGAAACCTCTTAAATACATACAAATGTTAGATTACATATCACATGTAAAAGTGTCTAATATAGAGTATTAAGTACAAGAAATATGGTACATCATCACATGGATTACAACCTATTCAAGTATTGTAGAGTATAGGATATAATTATTACAAGAATATGACTCAGGTTCTCATTCCATCTAGTCATAACAATATAAGTAAAGAAACATAATGACTGGTGTCTCTAGCCGCCACTAACCACAATGATCATCCACAAACCAAGAGAAGGGAAAATGGCTCAGATGTTTTTCTACCCAACCATGAATCTTACGCTTCCCCAAAATTCTTCCTAACCCAAAGAATACTTGACCCTACACGAGAAGCCTAACAACCTGAAAATGATTGGCAAGATGGAATCCGGTGCAACTTGCTATATCTACATGCATTTCACATATGAACATGATATGCCCTACTATCAGGATATGGCAGAGAGAATAAAATATCATTCATCTATTTCGATGATGCACATAGCTTGGTCCAAAGCAATTAAACCATAAACAATAGGTAGATCTAGAAAAATAAAATATACTCCCCTCTGTTAACCCATATTCAACACCCATCTCGGAAGGTAAAACAAATCACATATAGAAGACAATAACATGCATAATGATCATAAAAATAAATACTATTTTTCTTTTCATGAAAATGATTGTATTAAGATCTTTTATTATTTTAATCCTTTCGTGCATAATGATGGTTAAATGTATTTTTGACATGCAATTTAATTATTGACATGCAACTAGATTATTGACATGTAATTTTATCTCTATTGATATTTCTTGATTTCATGCAATATTTAATGTACATTCAATACTATTTTCAATTTCATGCAATATTTAATGTGCATGCAATACTATTTATTATTTCATGCAATGCTAACTAATTTTTGATGTCATGCAAGTTAAATCCATAAGAAATAGTTCACTATGGAATCATCATGATAGAAATAAATTGTTTACCAGTAATGAATCCATGGCATATGATGAGCTTAGATAATAGCTTATTTTCTTTCATTAAGTTCATGACTTCTAATATTTCAACTTGCCCAGTTCATAGACAATCCTAAAGACTTATACACCCTTTATATCTTTTATGCATCTTAAACCAAACTTTAGTATGTGGAAATACAATTATGATATGATGATATTTGCATGTGTGGATGTATGAATGTTCATGAATTTCAATATGATTATATGCTTGATTTATGATTATTAATTGTAGACATGTAAAAATGACCTAACACCTATCACACATCTGGAATGATATTTTTCCATTATCAGAATCATTATCATTAATCTAATTGCATTTCAAATCATTTACATCAAAAACCTTATTTTCCTCTATTAATTGAATAATCTTTAAATTATTTAATTAATTCACTATTTCACCATTTATCTAACTATATTACTCTTGATTAATTAAATAAAACTAATTATTTAATTATGACGCTTATATACGCTATTCTCCTAAATCAATTAAATTGTTATCACTTAATAGTTTAATTAAAACACGTTCCCCTTTCTAAACTTGAATAATTAAATTAATTATTCAACATCATTCAAAAGGTCAACAAACAAATACAAATTTATTTGTTAAAGTCAAACATGACTTGCATGTTCAACTCAAAATATTAATTAATTAATTCAATTAATTAATTATCTTCACCCCTTATTTGATTAAGAAAATCATGATCACTAATTTCTCACTTTAATTAGTTGACTAAACCATCCATTCTTCAATCCCACTAACCACTCAACCTAATTCTTCAATCCCACTAACCACTCAACTTGACTTCTTCAATCACACAAATTATGCAATCTAAATCCTCTGATTGTGCAATTAAAATCCTTAATTAGATCAATCACAGAAGCTAACTAAGCAACATATTCCTCTCAACGGTTCTCAACCGTTGATCATTGATCTTTTTCAACTAAATTTTGATCATTCATCTTGAAATAGGAAATCTATAAAACAATCCTCTACCTTCTCACAAATCATCTAGAATTTACATCGCGAAGCGCTGCACAACTGATTCTTGAGCACATTTGAGAATTGTTATCCTCACATTCTAGTTCATCATTATCAACATGAATCGAAGCTTTTACAACAACAACAATGGAGGATTTGTATTGAATCAAGCAATCTGACATCCAAATGTCAATACAAACACAACTCCAGCATGGGATGGTATAGCCTTTTAAAGTTTTTAATTCAGTTTATGTCATCTTTAGGATTACATTGTTTGATTTTGTTATTTTAAGAGCTTCATTTCATGAGTATGGGTTTTGGGGTTTTATCTTGTTTGAATTAAGTTAGTTTAATTCATTTTCTTACATTTTCCATTGCTTTATTCCCCCCTTATGACATTAATTATGTGTATGCTTTAGGATGAAAGTAACCTTTTGCAACTAAGGAGAACTGTAACTTGTAGCAACTAGATTTACAACCCGTAGCATAAGGACCACAACCAGTTGCAGGGGAGAAGCCAAAATGCTTGAAATGCGACAATTTCAAGAAGGAATGAAGAAAACCATTGAATGGTCAATTGTGAGTCACCACCAACACCAAATAAGATGACAAGGAGTCTACTCTTAGTAGGGAAGTTTAATGATGTGACAGTTTGCATGGAGAACATCTTTGTCATACCATTAGGGTAGAGTTACAATTTAAATTCTCTTCTTGTGTCTTTTTCAATTATGGTTATCAGTTACAAAAACTAGTCCTCTTCCTATTCTTAAGGGAGAGTGGACATATGCATTTATGTTTTTTTTTAGTCCTTGCATGAATAAAACTCCTCACAAGGCTATATATTGGGATTGGTGGTTGAGGAGTAAATCTAGTTTTTTGATTGCTTTACCAGATAGTACTTAGTTTTTGTTAGTTTCCTATTATCCAGACACCATAATCATGTACTAATGAATAATAAATATTTAGAGATTCTTGTCAAACTATAAGAAGTCCAGTTCTTATGCAATAAAGGAGTTTAGTTTACTATCATGATTTATTGATCAGAAGTGCATAGTTGATATCTCCTGTGGGTGCAACAACTCGAGCAAGGGCCACTTAAGATACTGACAACCCATCTTATTTTTTCTACTAGATTAGATGTTACATTGTTGTATCCATTTATTTGAATTCTCACTTGTATATATGTGAATTCCATGAATGATTTTTTGTAGCATGAATTACATTCTGAAACATTACATTGAGTTAGTCTCCAGAGAAGTTAGAAGTTAGAAGTTAGTAGTGTTAGTTAGTTGCAAGTTCAGATTTGATAGTTATCAGTTATAGAATTAAGTAGAAGGTACCCGTAAAATAAGCAAAAAATTCATGTTATTCCCCTATTTTATAATTTGACAGTTTATTTTCCTTTCCAGTCTTTATAGTTTTCATTACATGTGTGACCACCTATGTTTCATCGATATAGAGCGTAGTTAGGATCCTTGAATACACATATAGTGTCAGCATTTTCAAAATCTTACGAGCCCTAGTTGATAATTTAATGAAGCTTTTGTGAGGGTTTAGTGAACTATTTAGTTAGGAACCTATCCTTTGAATTGTGTGTCTACTCATAAACACCAAGTTGATTGAACATTAGAAAGGCCTTACATTTTTGGCGTCATTGTCGAGGATGGTGCTACATTTAGGATTCTTCTCTATAATTTCAAGATTTTATAGTTTAGTGTTTTTTTTTTCAGCATTAGGGTAATTAGGTTTTAACCACCAACAACACACTTTACTAATAATGTGCAAGAACCATTGATCGAAAGAGTCATAATCATTATATACAGAGGCAATGAGATGCTCTAGGAAGATTCTCCCCACATCACACAAATAATTATAGGATATTGGTGAACAAAGTAAGGGTATTCCTGAAGAAGAATCATCCTTGAAACCATCACCCATACCAGATATAAAGGATACTTCTTGCATACACATCAACATCATGGCTGATGTAGCAGTTGAAGACCCATCAGAGCATGTAACCTTTGATTTCCCCATTGTCATCCAAGAGAGAGAAACTACTTTGAAGAACATACGTCCTTTAACATTATCTATCTTCTAGGTTGGTCATGAAGGATCCATATACCTTTCTTTTTGAGTTTGATATGCTATACAAAAGTTGTGATTATACCACAGATACACATAGCCTTAAATTGTTTCCAGCAACATTGAAGGATGCTGCTCTGAGATGGTTTATGGGTTTGGGAAGAGATGTTATTCCAAATTGGAATTCCATGAAGATAAAGTTCCTAGAAAAGTACCAGGATTAGTGTAGAGGCATAGATAAAAAGAGGGATACCATCTTTAGGATGTCACAAAAGGAAAATGAATCCTTGAAAGACTATATGGAGAGGTTTCAGTTTTTCCTTAAGAAATCCCGCCAAAATAGACTCTTTGATGACTCCTTAAAGTTGATATTCTTGAGAGGGATTAATGAGGATTACATGGATGCACTCAACCTCATTGGGACAAGAGATATCTCATAGGCGCCATTTGAGGAAATCTGCAAAGCATGCAGGAACTATTCAAGGTCTTTCACCAAGAAGGTTAGAAGAGACAAGACATCTTCCATCAAAAAATCATCCAATGGATTCTCTATAATAGAGTTGAGCAATATTTTTTCAAACATGAAGGAGGATATCATCAGCCACTTGGCTACACAATTAGACACCCTCCATGTGAAAAAGAAGCAAGAAGAGGTAGAAGAAGCCCTTACAGAATATTTCCCTCATTGTAGATAGAGAAAGACTAATTACAAGTGTAAGAAGGTGGCAAGTATCTCTCAAGATAAGCAACGGACATCATAATTTCATGCATTAGTAGGTGAACATGGACAAGTATTCTACATAGCTCAAAGGAAACCATGGTAACCAAGACAAGGTATGCCCCAAGACCCTTTGAATTATAACATGTAATTTCCTGGTAACAATACAAATTTTCCTGGTTGGAACCCTCAATCTTGGGCCAATATGCAAAAACAACAATGGCCAATGCCTCAATCCAATTGGAATCAACAAAAAAAAACATATGGCCATCACAAAATTACCAAGGATATAACTATAATTCTCAATGGCCTCCCAAACAAAACCAATTTCAACCTCAGTGGCAAAGAGGTCAACATCAAAAAATGAATTATCAGTAGCCACAAAAACCCTTGCAACCACAACATGTCATTATGCCAATTCCAACAAATCTAGCATTACAAACACTTAGAGCACCTCAATTGCTAGCACAACCTACACCTAACCCCAATAACAATCATGTTCAGTAGGCTTATGCTAACTAATCTATTCAATACCCTACTAATGGGGTTGAGGTGAGTGATATCCACCTCAAATCAAGGAAAATGTTGGCTAGGCCTTCATCCCCTCACATCATTGAATTGGTTGATGAGGAACTCTGAGTAAATACCTTGGACAAACAACCTAAGTAACCTGAGTCAAATCAAGTTAACCCAACCAATCTAAGTCTAGAACCTCTATTCCCTAAAAGATTAATAGTTCAAAGGCATCAAACATAAGCTAAAACTGATTTTTTGGGACAGCTCAAGGATGTTTTCATCAAAATACCCCTTATTCAAGCCATTAAGGAAGTTCCTATTTATACTAAAACAATGAGAAAACTATACCTCAAAAATTTAGGTGGGAAGTGAAAAGACCCTTATACTATACATGTCTTAGGATAACTTGCAAACATTATGTTGGGAAACATAACTATCCCCAAGTATGTAGATCTTGGGATCCTTGTAGTGGATGTCAAAATAAATAGCACTCTCATTAAGAACACCCTAATTGACTTAGGATTAGTTATTAATGTAATGACCAAAGAGACCATGAAATTATTATAGGTAATAGAACTCAAACCTACACCTACTATGCTATAGTTGGCAGATAGGTCTATAGTTAAACTTGAGGATATTATTGAAGACTTGGTAATAACATTGGATTCATGGAAGTACCCTGTAGACTTTATGGTATTGCAACATAAAGCTAATATTGCAAGTTATCCCCTAATCTTAGGAAGACCTTGGTTGGAAAAAACATATGCCTTCATACATCACAAGTCTAGAAATATGATTATTTCCAATGGGAATGTAACTAACAAATTAGTCCTTTATCCACTAGCCCAGCCATATGCAAACCTAGAATAAACTATCAGGCCAACCCTAGATGAGGAGGATCAATACTCCTTACAAACCCTGATGACTATTTAACACAACCCCTTGTTATAAAAACAAGATGAAGATAACCTAATTGCAAAAATCATGCAGAACAACTATGGTAGGGACCCATATCATCATGACTGCCTAACATGTCTGCAGGATCCTCTGCAAAATATGATCCCTGCCAATTCATCTGAGTCAATTTCCCAAATTTTCCACTTTGTTACCACACCAATGTGTTCCAAACATATCAGGACTTGTCATTTCATTTGTTCAAATAACATCCTTAACTTTAGAGATAATGTTGGGTAAAATACTAACGTTAACAACAATTGATTGATATACAACAAATGCCACTGGTGAATGTGTTGCAAGCACATGCAACAACCTTTACATGGATTACCTTGACATGAAGGGGATAGACCCAACATTATGCATGCATAGGATTTACATCAATGATGGTTTCAAATTGGTTAGACAACCCCAAAGGTGAATGAATCTTGTAGTTCATGATATAATTAAATTAGAATTGCAAAAATCGCATGATGTATGCTTTATCTATCCCATCTCTAATAGTTAGTGGGTGTCACCCCTAGTAATTATCCCTAAGAAATGAGGGAAATAGAGAGTGTATGTAGACTACCATGAATTGAATGTTGCAACTAGGAAGGACCACTTTCCACTCCCATTCATTGACCAAGTACTTGATTCATTAGCATGCAAGAAGTAATATTCCTTTTTGGATGGATTTAGTGGCTATATTCAAATTAAGACGGCCTTAGAAGACCAAGACAAGACAAATTTCACATGCCCTTGGGGTACATATGCTTATTCTATCTTTCCATTTGGGCTATGTAATGCACTAGCCACCTTCCAAAGGGAAATACTGAGCATATTCTCAAACTTTGCATATGATTTCATGGAGGTTTACATGGATGATTTCACAACTTATGGGAATACCTATAATCAAGCACTTGGAAATTTGGAGAAGGTACTAAATAGGTGTAAAGAACACACCATGTCCTTAAGTCATGAGAAATTCTACATGATGACGACTGAGGGATTGTATTGGGACATTTTGTGTCAAATGAAGGAATTCAAGTAGACCCCAACAAAATTGAGGTGATATCAACACTCCATTTGCCTCATAGACAAAAGGATGTTAGAAAATTCCTTGGACATGTTAGGTATTATAGGTGATTCATCCAATACTTTAGCAAACTTTCAGCCCCACTACTTGTCTTACTATCAAAAGATGTCGAATTTGAATGGACAACTAGTCAAAATTACTTTGAAGCACTCAAGGCAGCATTAACCAAAACCCCTATCTTGAGAGGACCAAATTGGAGCTTGTAACATACTCATTTCTTACTCTATAGTTTTCACCTAAGTTTTAATTCATGAAGTGAATAATTCAAAGTTTTCAAAACATGATAATACTTTTTTTCTTTTTCAATAACATAATTGCATGCTACATAAATAATTTCACATAACATTGCATAATAAAATAACATGACATAATTATAAGTAAATGAAACTCATCTTTTCAAGTACATATTACAATAGATTCATGATCATATATTCAATTTCATAACTTACAAGAGATCAAGGTCAAGGTATCCTTATTTGGATTACAGTTCTTCTATCGCACAAGTGTCAATGTATCATCTACAAGAGGGAGAGCATCACCCAAGTGCTTTACCTCCAATCACAGACCGATGGTCCCCCACACACCTTCCAACTAGAAGTGACCCTACCCTTGAATGAAAAGTTTAGTATTGGAACCCCTAGTATTGTCATCTGAGTATCTAGTGTTGTGTCCTATATAAAAAGTGAATGGAGCTCAAATAATTCTCACACTGCCACCACTCAAAAATCAGCCAGTCATGTGGATTGAGCTAGTCGACTCAAATATTTAACTACCATGAATTGCATTTGGATTTATTCAACTATGCCACTAATCATATGCATGGAGTTTATAGTTCTGAAATAATACAATTTCAATTGGAATAGACATCAAAGACCATTTGATTTCCTCCTCTCTACTCCCACAACTACCTGGGCATAGCCAAATGGAGTTGTTGGCAATTTTTTGTTATAGAAAAAGTCTCTTAACTGGCACGTTGGAAAACCAATAAAAAATCAAACACTATTTCATGTCTTTTCCCAAATCGTGGGCCTCCAAGAAAATAGGAACACATACCAAAAACCTACCTTATCACCACTTTCATATGGCTGCAAACAACTATTTAAAAGTGCATAAACTCAGCCACTTGCGTGGCAGTAATTACATTCACTATATGCATAGTGTGGCGCCAATCAATGACAAACCATTAATTGTTTGCAACAACCATTCAAACTATTATTAACATTATCTTCACGTGGCATAGCTGCCGTCGAATATGACTCCAAAATATATTAATTTTAATAATATATATTATAATATATATACTTATAATATATATAATAATATATATAATAATACATATATTAATATATAATATATATAATAATATATACCACAATTAATCACCTGCATATATATATTACGTATGTATGCATGAGTATACGTAGATATTATTATCTATGTATATTCATACCTACGTACATGCATATATATGCTCCATTATATATGCATACTGTAGACACGTAAAATGTACCGATTGACATTGTGCATATGATCCAAACTACTAACATCGTTTCATCTTGAATCACCCTTCGGTCTAACCATTTAATCAAGTTTCCTTATTTGATTAAATTCATCAATTTCCCTCCCTTAATTAAATAAATCATTTATCTAATTAAGTCTCTCTTTTGTTAATTAAATCAATCCATATGATCTAATTATCCCTATTTAATTAAATAATTAATTTTATTTGATTAAATCTCTAAAGTCTATCTATTAAATTAAATAAATTAAAACCTTATTTAATTTAATCTAACATCATCTCTTTTAATTAAATAAATCAAAATCTTTATTTAATTAAATCTCTTATCACATTCTTCTCATTATTTGACTTAAATAAATCCATAAATTTGAATCAAATAGGTCACATCAACTAATCTCTCATTAAATTAATTAACCTTGATTAATTTAATCTCTTATCATGTCCCATCCTCCAACATTTACCACTTGCACATGAAAATAGATTTAATTGATTTATTAAATCCCTATTTTCCTCAACAAGGCATCTTTGTGGAATATTCTCCAAGTTTGAATTCAAAAATCCAAGTTGACATGTACATCCAACAAGGCATTTACTCCATCTTACATTTCCTTTGCCTTGAGCCAAGTGGCATCTAATGCATTTTCCCTTCTCTCTTGCAAGTCATTTCAACAAAATTCAAATTCAAAAATAAGCATTTATTGGCACAATCCTCAAAACTTGCACATCCTCCATCCACTCATAGGTTGACAAGTGGCATCTTTCCATTGGATAAATGTTAGTCCCACATTGCTTAAATTTGAACATTCATCCTTCAATCTCATCTGTAAATAAAAGGCTTCATTCCTCATTTGATCATCCACAATTTAGGCAAAGTTACTATACTCAAATCTTTAGCCATTTTCACCAATACCATTGAGTTCTTAGCTGGGTTATGCAGGTTTTTAGCTTGGAGCACTCACCATCCTTCATCAAAGTGAATCATTCATCAACATACATCAATCTTGCATCATAGGAATTGGCAAAGGGCCAATTTTCACATCAAATTGACACCAATTCCCCCATGGGATCATGAGTTTGCTAGTTTAATTAGGATTCAATCTCTATTTTGTTATTTTCATTGTGTTCTTCATCTCTTTTCCTAATTTAAGCTTTTTGAATTGATTTCATGGGGAATCCTTGTTCTTGCTTGCATTCTCTAATCTAATGTGTTTGTTCTTATTGTTTTGTAGGTATTGGGATTTGGGTTCGCACATTTGGCACTAGAAGGAGGGAAAAAATATCATTTTTAATCACTTTTCTCACAAAATTCTATGTTTTTTTTTGTACACAAAAAAATTCCAATGCTGGAAGCTCAGCGTCGCCATATAGCACCGCTAGTTCTCCAGCGTCGCCATACAACACCACTGGAAACTCAAACTACGATGCTGAAGTCTTCCCGCCCAAGAATTTGAATTTCAAACTACATCGCTTGACCATTTTGACCCACGGGATTTTTCAAAAAAATTAAACAGCGACGCTGAGCAAAAGGGTGACGCAGTTGAGCTCACTGGCCTAGACACAGAGCGACGCTGACTGGTAAGCGGCGATGTACAACACCGCTAAGAAATCAAACTACGATGCAGTCATGAGTTGCGCCACTGGCAGGGAGTAAAAAGTTGAAGTTTCATTTTAGCACGTGCATTTTGTCATATGATCAATTTATCTTCTATTTTTTGCTTTTTGACCTCTGTGTTTTGCAGAATCTGACTGGTTTTCTCTCTTGTAGGTTGGATCAATTGAAAATGAAAGAAAAGGAAGCATGATGAGGGTACTTCACAAAATCAAAGTGTTTTTAAACACTTTAGTGTTTGCTTAACACTCTTAGGAATTGTCATCTCTTTTTGCTTAGGACACTAATTTCGTTTGTGTTTTAAAAAGATTTTTTTCAATTTTTGCAAAGGTTTAAAATGAACATTAGGATTACAACTTACTAGAGTTTTTTTTTGGTTAACAATTAAACAAAACAACTCTCATTTGTCCTTTGGTGTTTTAAAAAGAACATACAATTTCTTTGTGGATTTAAAACGAACATGTGCAACTTTTTTTTCGTGAGGGCTTACTCAAACTAACTTCATTGAAAAAGGACGTATGCGCTTCTCTCGCACTTTATAGCGATCTTCAAAATCAAAAGGACTTTTTTGTGATTTTAGGTTGAGATAAAGCAATCACCTCCACACTTCATTTTGGGTTTAAAAATTGAACAAAATATTGTGCGAGTGTGAGTAGGGCATTATTGCGTACATTCTCTCTCTTTGTTGCAAACAAAGATTGATCGAGTTACGAATATTGTCTTTACTTGCTTTTGTTTATCTTAGAGGGCCTACCTTGGGGAAAAAGTACTCACCCAAGGGAATGACTCAACTGGTAATACTCTAAAGCCAAGAGTATTTCCAACCGGGATATAAATGTGGGTATTGGAATAAACGCCAATATCACGCAGTTGGCTCCAATGAGATGGATCCGAAAGGGGACTCTCACCGTATGGGTCAATCTCCACAAACAGAAAGTCCTAATTAAAACCCATGTTTTAGAATTTCCAAAATCCTTGATCTATTTGTTGGTGCAAGAACGGTCGTTCTGAAGCCACCCCACACTTTTACGGTCTTTTAGTAGAAATGGAAAACATTCCATGGGAGTTTCATGGGTGTTGATGCTTGGCTGCCCCGAATAACGTTAATGAGTTGTGGAGGGGAGCCAGTGGGGTCAAGCATCTAACCATTCGCTAAAGATAAGCGTAGCTAGACTTTTCCAAGTGGGAATCCAACAAATATTGTATTCCACATCCATAGGGTTGTACTTATTCTTGGTGGCAAAATGCTTTGCTTCTTTGAAAAAATCTTGGAAACAAACACTTGAACATCATCAAAATTTCAAACCCTTTAGGAGACAAATACAATTGACTCAATTCATGTGTTATTGCTTGCCCTTGGGATTCACATCCTTAGAGATTTCTAAACATTTGGATTACATCTCAATTTTTCTACTAAAGTTAAACAATAGGTAACCCTTGCCTTGAATTCATTGAATTTCCACATAACATACTTTGTGGGATTCGAAGAAATTAAGAAATTGGACATCTAGCTTGAAAAACCTAATCAAAGAAAGTGTTTGTGGTAAAATAAAGTCAATAAGAAAAGCTAAACAAAATGAACTCTCACATGTGTTGAAACCTCACGATTTTCAAGAAGATAAATCCCAAAACGAAAGTCATTGGTTCAAAATCCAGAAATGTATGCTCAAATTGAATCACTTCTTGGTTATAAAGGTCTATAGAAGCATTGCATGTTCTTCAATACCGAGGTTTTAGGTAAACAAAGTTTCTTTTTTTAGGTTCATCTTAGGATCAAGAGAAATCAAAATATTTTTTCATCCATCCTTCAAACATCAAACCAAAAATCATCTCACCATCACCTTTTGAGAAATCTTGAAATCATCCTTCATGCTAGGACTTTTGGAAAAAATCAAAATCATCAAATCCTTGAGACAAAATCCTTGAAATCTTTATCAAAATCATCTTTGGCTAGGTATGTGTAGATGCATCCTTTTGTATATACTTAGTCAAAGTTATCAAAACCATCTTGTTTAGCTAGGTATATGTAGATGCATCCTTCTTCATATGCTTGGTTAAACTATCATCTTGTTTGAATAGGTGTGGGTAGATGCATCCTTCTCCCTACACATTCAAATTATCATCCTTTGAGCAAATCTACCCCTTAGATAATCATCCAACATCTTAGGGTCTATTTGTTCAAAATCAAAGCAAAAAAAAATCAATCAAATCAAGGGCAATCCAAGAAAATAAAGATCAAAATCTGAAACATATCCGAAAGTCCCAAAAGTCTAGCATCCCCCTCAAGATTTATCAAAAAGATCAAAACATCCACATCATTCACATCTCTTGCATTATCATCATATCGCCTTTTTGATCCTCAAGATATCCTAAAATTTTCTCTTTTGTGCATAAAGTAAAGATCAATCCAAAGAATCAAGAGATTCATCTCCCATATTCTTGAAAATTGATCCTTGTTTTATGGTTCAAACTAGATCTCAATACAAGAATAACATGGAAGCCGAAAAAGAAACACCCGCTTCAAGTGACCTAAGCCAAACGAACGTTGAAATGAATCTCGTCGAATCAAGTAATCCTTTGACTATTTCATCATCACAAAACCCACAAGAGGAAACCCAAGGAGAAGATTTACCTTTGGGATGTCACATGAAGAAATAACTGAAATGCTTCAAAATTCAGAAAACCATAAGATTGTCAACGTCATGATGAGGCTTAACCCTTCACTATACATGCTTGAACTAGCAAAACAAGGGGCCAAATTACCTTTTGATTTCGACATGAGTACTATAGTGGAGACATCTTTACCTCCAATCTCATCCACCATCCCCATCTCATCTACACCCCCATCCCAAAGCATCACCCAAAACATTCCATAAATCACGACATCTTTTGCTCCAACTCAACCTAATGTCAATAAGGGAAATGCATTTCTCAGTGTTATTCAAACACACCCCCTTGTTAACAATCAAGAATTGGATGCAAATACCATCTTGGAACAAAAAATACCCAAAAATCCATTACATAAGTATGTTCCTCTCACTTTCCATAACAATCCATCATCGTCATCTTTCTGCGCAACACCTCAAACTCCTCTCCTCACAAATTCACAAGAAGAAGGTGACATGTTCGGACCTAGGGGAATTTTTGACACCACAACATTTTCGCAAGAACTCACACCCCTCACATTTCCACCACTTCTGCCATTGCCATCATCATCCACACCACTCCTTGGCTTGGGGCTTCCACCTTTACTATATATCAATCAAACCAACATCCTGAACACCAATCAAAACATCACGCCAAACTCTCAAAGATTGTCATCGATATCGCAACAACAAATGACAACTACACAAGCAATCGCGACATCATCAACCACCCCCTAACATCGCAAAGTATGGTCTCTCAAGGACCAACCACATTGATAGCACCATCCACCACTCAAATCACCAACACGACATCACCACTCACCACCTCCACAAACACCATTCCAAATCCACCACCACCACCAACTTCCAACATATCGAGCCAATACCACATGGTATTGCAAGCAGTTCAGCAAGCTGCTTTCAAAGGGGATTCCAACAAGTGCAAAAAAAAATCCGCACAACTAGCTGCTCAGCAAGCTACCCAAGCAGCCCAAGCCGCATTACAAGTGCAACAAACCGCACAAGCCCAAGCTTTATTGCAACAAAAACAATAAGCCGCTCAAGCCACTCAAGCAACCCAAGCCGCATTGCAAGCACAAAAGGATGCTCAAGCCCAAATTCTATTGCAACAACAAGCAGCACAAGCACAAGCAGCGCAAGCACAAGATCAAGCTCAGGCGCACGCCCAATATCAAGCACAACAAGCACAAGCACAAGCACAACTTCTTGTACAAAAATAAGTAGCACAACTACTGGCATATCAAAAAGCAATACAACAATATCAAGAGCAGCAAGAGGCATCCCAACAACAAGCGTTGTTGGAACAACAACAAGCATTGTTGGAACAACAACAAGCACAACAACAGGCAATACTAGCACAACAACAAGCAATCTTAGCACAACAAGAACAACAACAACAAGCGTTGTTCATACAGCAGCAAGTGCAAGCATACCTAGCTCGACAGAATGTGCAAATACCATCAAAAACACACCAACCAACCCACCCATCCAACCCACAATTGAAACACCCCAGAACACCTTCATCCCACCCCCTGATCCGCAAAATGATCTAACGACACAAATCAGGTTGCTCTCGCAACAAGTGTTTGATCTTCAATCAGGGAAAACAACAAAAACACCAAGCAACTTGTGTCCCTATCCATTTGACAGGAGCCTAGTGATGAAACCATTCCCCAAGGGATTTGAAATCCCCAAGTTTGACAAATATCATGGGACGAGAAACCCTAAAGATCACATCAAGGAATTCTAGGTTCATTGCATGGAAGTCACATACGACTATACTTATCTGATGCGGCTATTCCCTAGGAGTTTAGCTGGCCACGCTATGGAATGGTTCTCTTGCCTACCTACAAGTATCAAAACATTCCAAGAAATTATAGACGCATTCATTAAAAACTATGCATGTAATATTGCAATGGATGTCATTCTAGAAGAACTCTCAGCTCTGAAACAAGGAAAGGGCGAATCATTCACTTCATTCCTACAATGATGGAAATCCAAGGCCAATCAGAGCAAGTGGACCATTCCCGAAGAACAACAAGTTTGCACCATTATATCCAAACTTGAAGGCCTCTTGGAATTTCATCTCAAGGTACAAGGGATCACCACATATGATTAGTTGATCTCCAAGGCGCTCAGCATCAAACGAGCCCTTATGACTCAACCCGCGAGATCAACTTCATTCCCCGAACAAAAAAACAACCACCCACCCTCCAATTACAATGATAAACCTCGCATGTGGAAAGGAACAAAAATGTTACTAATGATGGTGTTGTCAATGCCAAGGTGGTCATTAGTGCCCCACGCCAAAATACACCCGCACCACAAATCCAAATCCAACACCAAAACAATCATCATGCAATACAACAACCAAACAACAATCCAACAATCAACAATCTCAATTATCAGAGGGGACCACCCCAACGGAATAAGAGCTATCCAAAGAAAAAATACACTGCTTTGGGGGAGCCACTTGAAGTTGTGAAACCTCCTTGGTATAATGAGAATCAACTCTGTGAATTCCATAAAATCAAAGGCCATACCACAAATAGTTGCATGAGATTAAAAAACATAATTCAAGGTCTCATCGATAAAAGAATTATAAACGTGGAACAACCAATAGGAAACCAAGATCTTAAGATATACACGAATCCGATGCCTAATCATGGCAATAAAGGGAATAATAATAACAATGATAAGGGGAAAGGCACCCACACAAACGTAAATCATGTGTACGAAACAATCGTCACCTCCCTAGATGAAAACTGCATGGTCGTCACCATCAAAGGCGCCCATGCCGATTGTGGAGTCACCACAAGAGGTGGGAAAGTTACCATCGCAGGACCATCCCAGCCAAACAAAGTCCTTGCATCTAGATTTGTTCCTAATGGCTACAATGTCCTAGATCAGCTCAAAAGAACGCCAGCACAAATCTCCATCATGGAGTTGCTAAAAATCTCATCTGCCCATAGGAAAATCCTTGAAGAAGCGTTGGCTCCATCCACTGTCCCCGCAGATCTTGATGCGGAACAATTCCAAGCTATGGTTGGAAATATCATTACGCTAAATCTCCTCACATTTTCTAACCAAGATTTCCCCGCTCAACCATCTCACAACCGTGCACTCCACTTGGAAGCCATCATACACAAAAGCAAAGTTAAAAGGGTCTTGGTGGATAGAGGTGTGGGCTTGAATATTTATTCTCTCAATCTCATCAAACAATTGAAAATCTCAGAAGATTCTACCAACAAAGGAAAGGGTATCACAATAAGAGCATATGATGATCAAGAAAGAGTTTCTCAGGGCACAATCAAACTCCCTATTCAAGTAGGGCCTTCTATCATGGAAACCACTTGTCAAGTCTTGGACCTTGACTTGCCGTATAACATCCTCATAGGATGCCCATGGATTCATGCAATGAAGGTAGTAGTGTCGAATTTCCATCAATGTGTGAAATTCACTCATGAGGGACAAGAAGTTACCGTCCATGGAGATCCCAAACCCTTCTCCTATTGCAAAATCCTTGAAGCAAAGTACTATAAAATCCCCCAACTACCAAAAAATGATGAGGGCCCATCTACACCATACATCAATCCCGCCACTCTCGCATCCACTTCTACGACAGAGACACCCGCCACTCCCACCATCCCCACCATCTCTAACATCAAGGTCATCATCCAAGATAACGGTTGTGGAAACTACAAACTCCCTAATAATGCTTTTGTGGTAGGAGAGTTACCACAATCTCCTAGATCATGGGGATGCCCACAAATAAATGAAGCCTCCACATCTCAAACGTCTCTTGAGGACTATCCCAACTTTACAAGTTGGGGAGATCTTGGCCGAGAAGCTATTGAGGCAGATCCATCTCATATGCTATATCAAGATGACATACCAGTAGCTGATTTACCAATGGATGGCAGAAGCAAGGGTCTACAAATGATGCTCACAATGGGCTATGACAGAAACCAAAGACTTGGGAGAAATGACAATGGGCTTATAATACCTATCATGCCAGAGACGCGAGCATTAACAAATATTGGCCTTGGATGTACCCCTTCGAGTATAACCATACGTGGCCGAAGTCCTCCGGTTAGAACAGTTAATAATCCTCCTCAACCAACCGCAGCAGAACTACGCTTACTAGTATCTATAGGTAGAGTCATAGATAACTTTACATTTGATATAACTAATGTCTATAGTAGTAGTGATGACGAGGATACCATGACCAACTTACCTAGGCTATTTGAGGATACCACTCTTTGCATGATTAGCACCCTATCTTTTGAAACAGACCACCAAAATCATGAAATCTGCCTAGTATATCCCCAACTCATGGACTACGACCAACGAGGACCACCAGTTCTTGTTACATTAGAAAATGATGAGGCACTCTCAGAATTCATGGGACTATGGGATAAAATTCTAGGTGGGGATCACAAAGCAGGGTTTATAATCGAGCTAGATACACATGCCTATTATGGGGAAACGATTGAATCCCTCAGTCGCAAAAGTGAAAATTTAAGAATAATATCCAAGTCCTTGAGTGAAAACCACACTGTGGCACTCTCCGACCAGAAAAAAGTAAAAAGAAAGGACGTATCCAATGGTGAAAATCTCTTCGAGGCGCCCGAGGATGGGGGATTCAATCTTCCTTTTAGAGCTCTTCATCAAGAAAAATCAGTAGCCCTGGCAGAAAAATGAAATCCAGTCAACCTAGGAACAGAGGAAACCCCACACATCACATTCTATGCGGAATCATTACTATCAGAAGAACAAGAGCTCCTAGCAGCCTTCCTAAGACAAAGACAGATAAACTTTGCATGGAGTTATGTTGACATTCTAGGCTTAATCTAGAGACCGTAGTTCACCACTTAGCGGTATATGCAAAAGCAAAGCCTGTTAAACAAAAACTTCAAAAAATGCACCCTCAGATTGCCTTATTAGTCAAAATGGAGCTAAAAAATCTATTAGATGCAAGATTCATCCTACCGATAGATCATATAGAATGGGTGTCGAACTTGGTACCTATTTCAAAACCTGATGGGAACATCAGAATCTGCACAAACTTCAAAGACTTGAATAAGGCATGTCCAAAAGATGACTTCCTGCTTCCAAACATTGACATGATCGTAGATATGACAGCTAGACATGAAATGTTGTCACTAATGGACGGATTCTCAGGGTACAATAAAATCATGATAGCTAAAGAGGACCAACATAAAATAGCCTTCACTTGTCCATGGGGGACTTACTATTGGAACATGATGCCATTCAGCTTAAAGAACGTAGGAGCAACATACCAAAGGGCCATGACATTGATATTCCACGATATAATCCATAAGACGGTTGAAGATTATGTTGATGATATTCTAGCCAAATCTAGAAAGAGAAAAGATCACATAGCAACCCTAAGTGCCATCTTTGACAGGCTGGAAGAGTACAAGGTCAGATTAAACCCAAAGAAGTGCATCTTTGGCATACAATCAGGAAAATTGTTGGGATATATAGTGTCAATGAGAGGTATCGAGGTAGATCCAGCAAAGGTAAAATAAATCCTTGAAATGGAGGCACCAAAAACATTAAAGCAATTGAGAGGTCTCCAAGGAAGACTCCAATCCATTTGAAGATTCATAGCACAACTGGCGGACAAACAAAACCCATATTCTCACCTACTCCACAAGGGAGTAGCGTACAAATGGGATAACAAGTGTGAAGAGGCATTCAATAAAATCATACAATATCTACTGACACCACTGGTCTTAATGCCACCAATCCCAAGAAAACCATTTATTCTCTATGTGTCAGCAATAGCAGCAACCCTTGGAGCTCTCCTAGCTCAGCATGATGAAAATGGAACAGAAAGGGATATCTATTACATCAACAGAACAATGGTTGGGCATGAGCTAAACTATTCATTCATCGAGAAAGGATGCCTCGCAGTAATGTTTGCATCACAGAAATTCAAACATTACATGTTGGCACACAAAATAAAACTCATTGCCAAAATCGATCCTCTCAAGTACTTATTATCAAAGGAAATGCTCACAGGAAGAATGGAAAAATGCGTGATGATACTGTCAGAATACGACATTGAATATGTGGAGCGGAAAACAATCAAAGGCCAAGTCATCGCAGATCAACTTGTAGAAGCACCAATATATTCAAAGAATCCTCTCGTCTCAGAGTTTCTAGATGAATCTATTTTCAATATCAACGTAGTTGACCACTGGAAACTATACTTTGATGGCTCATACACGCAGCATGGATCAGGAGCCGGTGTCTTCTTTATCACCCCACAAGGGGACTGCATACCAAGATCCTACAAACTAGCATTTCCTTGCACCAATAACATAGCATAATACAAGGCTTTAACCATAGGTCTCAGAATAGCAATGCAGTGGAACATTATAGCTCTCAAAGTATACAGAGACTCTCAATTGATAATAAATCAAGTGAACAATGAATACTAGACCAAGGATGACAAGCTCACTCCATACAAGAAATTGGTGGAGACTCTCGAAGAATCCTTCATTGAAATTACATTTGAGCAGATTCCCAGAACCAACAACAGAGCAGCAGACACCATGGCAATAATTGGATCCTTACTGGATATCCCCCACAACGTTCCAAAATATGAATTCCTGATTGAGCAGCTTCTCGTGCCTACATTCGAGGTACCAGAATTAGAATTTGTGTGCGAAATCATTGGTCCCAGTGATCCTTGGTATCACAAAATTTACACATACCTTCGAATAGGAGTCATACCCGCCGACTTACCCTCAAACCTAAAATGAACCTTTGTAAAAAAGGCATCCATATTTTTCATCCTAAGAGATACCCTATATCGTAGAAGCATAGAAGGAACCTTACTACGTTTCTTGGCGGTGAGAGGCGTCTCCCTCTAACTAAAATTACACTACTTGGTATTTATGGTTTCACACTCGGGTGGAATGACCATAGCCAAGCTGGTGAGATGGGAGGTATTATTGGCCCACAATGGAAAGAGAGGCACATTATTATTCAAAGGTGTCCCTGGCCAACATGGGGACTCGTCATGCCCGGCTCAAAAGCTGTCACACATGGCCCCTTTTCCCATGAGTGGGGACTTGGTCCATTGGAAAAATCACCCACTTCATCTAATATTACAATTCATCCTGCCGCAACATAGTACTTGCTGCTAATTAAGGTGATATGCCATATATAAGCAGGAAGCCAGTTTCAAAGTTCATCCACCGAGACTATCTCATTTGCGATATAATTAAGCCATTATCTTAGATGGTGGACACCATTCAAATCCCGAAGTCTTTGTGACTTATGCAAAAATTCAAAATCCAACATTGCTTCTCCACCCCATACTATCCCACAAGGCAATGGCCAAGCGAAGCTAAATAAAAGACCATTCAAAATCCTCAAATAGTCAATGGCGTGGGTGTGACATCTGCAACAATCACCCTACGGGCCACATGAACCGGCATCCATACACCTCACAGGGCCACCCCTTTCTCCACTGGTCTATGGATTAGAAGTAGTACTCCCAGTGGATCGAATCCCGCCCTTGAGATATCAAAACCTCATCACATATGAAGAGTATTGAGTATCAAGACTAAATGAGTTGGAGCTACTAGATGAGCGGCGTATAGATGCTTTAAATCATTTGCAAGTCTATCATAATAGACTCAAAAGGAGCTATAATAAGAAAATTAGAAGCAGGACCTTCCAAGTCGGAGAACTGGTATTAAAGGAGAATCATAAGAATGTCCCAAACCCAAGCAAGAAAGTTGAACATTGGGACCATTCATTCATCACAACAAGTTACAAGTCGAGGGGCATATCAGTTATCAACTTTTGAAGAAGACCTGCAAGAGCCCATGAATAGCTCTCATCTCAAAAAAAGTACTAAATCTTTCAGGTATGAACCCAAAATCCAATGAAGGTCACAAAAAGCAGATTCTCGGCGAAAACACACATGGTAAATACGTCTTGGTAACAACAAAAAATCAAAAATCAAAAATCCAAAAAAAATCATCCTCTAGTGGCTTCACTTGGTGGCACTTTGGACAATGCCTTGGTAGCTTGGCAAATAAACATGTATGTTGCCTATCACAGGATCTACGGCTTGTTATTATCATCATCGCTATCGTGCTGGATCTATTCATCACTCATCCACCATCTTTCACAGCATTGTATTTTATCAACGTCCCTCCCAGTATAATCAAACCTCTCAGTGGTTTATACCTTCTCAGTAATTCTATTGCATCACATAAGGCTGTGCGCCGGATCAGGTTCGTGAATATTCTTGGTCCTGAAACAATCAAAAAGCATAAAAATCCATTCAAAATATAAAAATCCCAAAGCAGGTCAAAAGTCAAAAGCAAAGTCATCTTGTCAAACTACGTCATCTCTGAGCTTTGAACATAGGCAAGGTTGATCTTTGATCATCCCCCGAGACATTTAGGTCAGTCCTTTAGGAGTCCGTCATAATAAACTGACATCTCATCATGTATATCATCATCTGTAAATCGGTCAACTTGTCAGTCAAACTACGTGGTCTCTACGTGTATAACGTAGGAAAGGCTAATCTATTGATCAGCCCCTGAGGCCCCTAGGATAGGTCTTTAGGTTAGTCTCTTGGTCAAAATCTCATAAAACCACAAAACATTGGAAAATCGAAAGTCAAAACATTTGAAAATCTCCAAAAATACCAAAAACAGCCTCAAAACATCTCAAAAAGATAAAAAATCTAAATATTTGAAAAAATTCATCTGTCTCATCTCGCTTGCACCCGCAATAACATCATTCATAATAAACGATCATCATCCTCAATCTTCGATAAGATAATCAGAAACAATTCTAGCAGGTTAAAAGTGAAAACTCAAAACGTCAAGTCTTAGGTCTAAGTCAATGCGTAAACAAGTTGGTCAACTCTTTGTGTCGATAACTCATCATCCAATTGGTCCCATATCAATCATTTAGAACGCTTTGGATAAACAAAATGACGTGCCACCATCCACTAACATGTCCTAGGATGCATCCTTCCTACAATGGGCATTATCTTTTGGCAATAGTTTCGGTTCTTATCCTTAAAAACACATCTTTTGGTTAGCAGTATTGAAGAACATCAACTTGTTTGTTTACTTTGTCTTTATCCTTTTGCTTATCTTATTATGCTCATTCCAAGGACTTCTCGATGATATCCGAACAAGAGGATTTAGAGAAATAAGGAATGGGGAACGATCATTATCTTTTGTTTGTTGTGTTTGTGGGATGTTCTTGTAATATAACCTTGGTGAATACTTGCTTTGTTAGGTATGTATGGAGGAGGTTTTGGACAACTTGTTGACTATTACATTGATAGGTTTACCTTTCCATGTTTTGGTCTGAGTTGTTTGAAACTTCTAAAATGCATCCTAGCAAGGTTTCTGTATGTCAAGTGTGAACAAGAATACTCCTATATGTTTGTCGATTCAAAGTCCATCGCACTAGGTACAACGCCATCATGGTTCTTTACACCTTGATGCATCATATCTACGTGTGTTATCAAACATAAGGAAATTGGCCCTTTGAAAAACCGAACTCCTCGGCAAGTAATCATCATCATTTTACATATTCATCATCTTGTGTCTTGTTGAAATGACTTCTTCTCTTTCATCCCTTCTTGCTCATCGCGCTAACAAGGTACTATGACAGTTGATCATCATCATCATCATCGTCGTCATCAATCCTGCATCCACAAATCATTTGCATATTGCATAAGCATATCATAATAGGAAACATATGCATTGAATTTCCACCATCATATAACATGTTATTATAGACATTCTTCATAGATAAGCATATCCATTTTATTACATTACATCCATTACATTGCATAACATTGCATTTATCACATAAATCATTGCATAACATTCATTTGCATAAACATTTCATAACCATTTCACATTACTACACACTGCATAATCATACATAATAGGCATGTAAGAATTATAGATAATCCATTGCATACATACTTGCATAACATCATAAGGTCATCTCACACATTACGTTCATTAAACATCATCATACCACTTTGCATTAACATATCATTACATCACATTAAATGCATCACATACATACATTACATTTAACATGTTTAGGATAATATAGATTTATTATTCTAAGCATCTTAAAAAACCATCTCATTTGCATCATATCACGACCATCACATTCACATTACATCATCCTTGTCATCTCATAAATAGCATCATAATCATTTATTGCATAAACCTTTCCACATCATTATAAGCATAAATAGGAACATAAAAATCCATTTCATGCAAAATGTACATCCATCCATAATCATTTCATTTATAAGCATAGTTCACATAATATTTCACATATACACCATATCATTTTGCATATTACATTCCATATCACATATCACATCAACATAAATAGATCATCATATAGAAAGCATCATTATGCATCACATAAATACATCTGCATATCATAGGTCAACATAATATAGATCTGTTAGTCATAATCATTACATAATGCATATATCATCATAAATAAATACATCATATAGCATCATAAACATCATTGCACAACATATAGAAATAGAATCATCCATCCATGCATAAATAAATAGTACACATCACATCACATCGCATCAATCATCATCGGCTCACATATATCATCAATAATATAATTGTCATAGTACAAACTAATCAGATCAATGTACATGTATGTCAATTAGTACAAAAGGCCCATCGGGCTATCAAAAATGAGACCATAAGGCACATAAGGTATCATCTCGATCAAGGTCTACCCCCCTGTATGCTGCCCTCGCCCCTATCACCGTGACCCTCTGTTGGTCTGTGGCTGGTCCGCTGTGAGTACTTTGGGACCCGTGCTGCTCTGGGTATGGGCTCATGATAATGAATCTGATAATACTCGGATGACATCCCTGTAAGACCGGACAAACACTATACTCTAAGAGGAGGAGGTTTCCATGCTCTCCAACTGCTATCTTCGGCCTAGCTCTCTGGCTGCCTGTAGCTCTACAACCTGTCTCTGTTGTATGGCCTGATCCCTCTCGACCTTGATTTGGTCTCTCTCGGCTCGAGCCTGATCTCTTTCCCCTGTCAAGGTCTACACCTGGGCTTGCAGCTGAGCAATCAAAGTATCCCGAGGATCCACCTGCCCTGCTGGCTGTGCTCGTGGAGGATGTACCTAAGGCTGATCCTCAACCCGTCATGGTACACCTAGTGGCACCTAATGCTGATCCTTCATTTGTACATCAACCGGATCTAGCTGAACTGGAGGCACAGTCAGTTGATCATGTCATGCGCCATCCCTCCATCATTGTCCTCCCCCTCTGCCTCTCACCCTCCGCCAATTAGGGACTACTCCTGGAATAGTCAAACGAAGGGGAGGCTGAAATCAATCCCTATATGCCTGTGTTGTGCCTGGATTTGCAGGCCCCTAATCATAGACCCATGGCCGAGCCACTAACTATCTGAAACTGGCGACGACCTTCGAGGTAGGAATATAACGCCCCCATGAAACCTGTGTCATGGTGCGGGTAAAGACGACCACATAGTCGTCGTCGGGACGATCCTGGGGCTCACCAAACTGACACTGTACGCGCCCGGGCAGGTATCTCTCGATCATCGTATGCTCGCGCCCCTACATGTAACAGTCATGATGGGCAAAGAAAAGTTGATCTGCATTGCCAGCCCATCTGGGCCGACCAAGGTACGGATGCCATACAAATACCTGCATCTCGTCCAAGACCCTCCTCCAATAGGGGATCTTGTGCTCACCTATGTGTGTAAATGACACACTGCCTTTGTAGCGCCATATGAGGGGATCGTCTGGCATCATTGGAACAGTAACAATCTGAGGCTGAAAGACTGCAATGTGATCCCACGCCCATACGTGAAGAAGAGTCATGCCTGCTTTGAGTGCTCTGCCATCGAGGTAGACGTACTCGTGGAGATCCCTATACAAAGATGCAAGAAGGACCAACCCCCAAGCAAAACGAACTAGCCTGTCGCGAACCATATGCTCCCAGCAGAGTCCCTAGCCGGGACTGAAGTATTGGCCTCGTCTATCTGGGGAAACGAGACCCGAAATAATAGCCACAAAGACCAAGCGGAAGGGAGGTGCAAGGGTCCTGTGTCACTCCAGCTCGATCTTCCCCTCACAAATAACGATGTCCTCTATGGCGAGGACTTTGTGGCAGGCATTCCACCCCTCATCCATATCAAAAATGACCCGCCAACCATGAATCGAAAATCTCATAATGTGCCAAACGTCCTTCAAGGTGACGGTGGCCTCGTCGGTGGGAAGGTGAAATGAAGAGGTCTCACTATGCCATCTCTCAGCCAGCGCTGACAGCATCCCTAGGTGAGTGCAAACGGGCACTACATAAGCGATGTACCATAGCCCCATGTCGCGAAGTCGATCCTGATCCCTGTCACTCAGGTCCCGCAAATAACCGAACAGATCCCGCAACTTGTTCTCTCGGGAGTAGAGCTCCCTCGCCGCATCCTACATCAGGAAGGGTCATCATGTTAAATTTTTTTGAAAAACTCTTCGCCGAGTGTCCAAGAAACCACTCCAGCATCGCAATCCGTGAAGGCGTCACAATTTGATTTTTAATCAAACTCTGATGCTAGGGCATTAAAGGCTGAAAGCGCACTACTGTGGTGCACTTTCCTTCCCAACGGTGCACTTTGAAAAGAAACAGGACCGCCGCGTTGCAGTTTGTAAATCACTTCGCCGACCATGAGCTTAGTGTCGCAATTTGGAGTTTATTTTCAAACTCCAAACTGCACTGCCGCAGCGCAATTTGACACCGAGTGGCGCAGTTTGATTTCTAAGCAGCACTATATAGCACCACTGTAGAATGATCAAATTTGAATGCATTAAATGAAGGCTAAAAATAAAAAATGAAGCTCAAGTAAGGATCACTTACCGGTGCCCCAATGTCGGGTGGCCTCTGGTACGTCCGGACTCGATCATAAATGTGCATCGAAAGCTGTCACTGCACCATATCGTCAAGAGGTCAGAGCTCAAATCTCAAGGTTGCTAATGGATGTGTGTGAAAATGGGTGGCTTGACACAGACCTTTTTAACGAAAGTGGGGTTTCTGCAGTTAGGCACATCACCCGCTGGGTTTGGACTCTTGAAGTTGTTTTTATCCGATTGAGCCTATTTACATACGTTTTTATTGTGTTTAGAACCGTTTTGGCCTCTTGGAGCCTTTGAACCTCTAGGCACCTTGTCCTCTTTTTTCGTGAGATCACTTAAAAAATTAATTTTGTCTAATCTCGAGGGGGCAATATATTGGCATGTTTTCTCTCGTCGGGTAGTAGTGGGGCAAGATTTTTAAATAATAGAAAATTTTGGTTTTGATTGAGACCGTTTATTCTTTGAACCAGTGCAACAAGTGCATTGCTTCAAATAGGGGCAAAATGTAGACACGTAAAATGTACCGATTGACATTGTGCATCTGATCCCAACTACTAACATTGTTTCACCCAGAATCATCCTTCGGTCTAACCATTTAATCAAGTTTCCTTATTTGATTAAATTCATCAATTTCCCTCCCTTAATTAAATAAATCATTTATCTAATTAAGTCTCTCTCTTTTGTTAATTAAATCAATCCATCTGATCTAATTATCCCTATTTAATTAAATAATTAATTTTATTTGATTAAATCTCGAAAGTCTATCTATTAAATTAAATAAATTAAAACCTTATTTAATTTCATCTAACATCATCTCTTTTAATTAAATAAATCAAAATATTTATTTAATTAAATCTCTTATCACATTCTTCTCATTATTTGATTTAAATAAATCCATAAATTCAAAAATAAGCATTTATTGGCACAATCCTCAAAACTTGCACATCCTCCATCCACTCATAGGTTGACAAGTGGCATCTTTCCATTGGATAAATTTTAGTCCCACATTGCTCAAATTTGGACATTCATCCTTCAATCTCATCTATAAATAAGAGGCTTCATTCCTCATTTGATCATCCACAATTTAGGCAAAGTTACTATACTCAAATCTTTAGCCATTTTCACCAATACCATTGAGTTCTTAGCTGGGTTATGTAGGCTTTTAGCTTGGAGCACTCACCATCCTTCATCAAAGTGGATCATTCATCAACATACATCAATCTTGCATCATAGGAATTGGGAAAGGGCTAATTTTCACATCAAATTGGCACCAATTCCCCCATGGGATCATGAGTTTGCTAGTTTAATTAGGATTCAATCTCTCTTTTTTTTTTCATTGTGTTCTTCATCTCTTTTCCTAATTTAAGCTTTGTGAATGGATTTCATGGGGAATCCTTATTCTTGCTTGAATTCTCTAATCTAATGTGTTTGTTCTTATTGTTTTGCAGCTATTGGGATTGGGGTTAGCACACATACATAAATATAGGGAATATATATATTCCCTATATATATTCATATATATATTCAAATATACATAACATATAATATATGTTATTTACAAGAGTTTTAATATTTTAATATAATTTGATTAAACGGTCAAGGAGGATAAAAAAATGACCAAACCAAAATGTTCCTATCCACCAAAAATCCTTTTAACTTAGGTTTAGCACTTGCCAATACAAATCTTAGACTGAATCAACAAGGTTCCTCTAACCTATGCAAGTGAGTGTGCTTCTACTCAGATAGAAATACCAATGGTTCCAATACCAACCTCTTCTCTTGGGTGATACTCTCCCTCCCCCTCTGGAGGGTTTGAACCTTTCCTGCATCCAACTTAGAGCAACATGTTTGTAGTTAATTGATAACATATAAATCATATTCACAATATAGCTTAAGCATCATTAAAGCATTTAAAAGTATTTTCATCATATTGTGTATTCATTCATTTCATTCAACCTGTCAAATATCATCATGACATAATCTTGCATTAAATCCATATTTGCACATAAAGATTAAAGTAATTTGGTAATTTAACATTGGGGTGTAACATACCCTCCTCCTTAAGAATCATCTTCACTGATGATTTAAAGTATCATATCATATATAAATTCAAATAAAGGTTTTACTTTTAGCTTTCAAAATCATGAAAGAGATGGAAACTTTTTGTTTAATCGCATTATAATCTTCTATCGTAGCACTGTCCTCCACAAACTGGTCTTATTGGACCTTGCACTAAGTGACCCTGCTAACACACTAGAAGAACTTGTGTGATTCAAGAAATCTTTCTCTTCTAAGAACTATCTTGGTATATTCTTAGCATCATCACGACTTTCCTTCCTATCATTCTTCTCTACTTATTTCTCTTCTTGATCAATCTGATCTACTCTTCCATTTCTGACAACATTTTTGGACCAAGGCTAATCCTATTTTCTATCTTATCCCAACTTATAGGAATTTGACACTTTCTTCCGTATAATGTTTCAAATGGATCTAATTTTATCGTGAAATGATAGAAATTGTTGTAATGGGAATATTCTACAAATCCACCAAGACTTGGTTTACCCTTTACATCTGACTACCTATCTCAAGGTGATAAGCTTAGCTTATATTCAATTGAATTTTCAATGAGGTGAATATGGTTTACTAAAACCTTAACATTACTCACGTGTCCCTATCTGAGATAACCTTCTTAGGAACACCATGCAACCTAAACACTTCTTCCACGAATTTGCGGCTATGACTAGTGCCCTACTTATCAAATCTCCCGATATGAAATGGGATACCTTGATGAGCTTTGTCTGCCACTACTATAATAGCATTATGCCTATTCTTTGACATAGGAAGACCTTATACAAAAATCTAGAGTAAGGATCTGCCACTTCCTCTCTGGAATTTCATGAGAATATAAAAGTCCTACCGAGTGATGATGTTTTTCTTTCACCCTTTGGTACTCTAGAAAACTTGCTACAAACCTTGCAACATCTCTCTTCATTCCTTTCCAGAAATATAGGGATTTTACCTCAGCCAAAATTTTTGCTACTCCAGGATGTCCTGAACATGATGCAAAATGAACTTCCTTCCACATAGTATTCCTTAACTCTTTGGAGTCTAGTACACACATCCTTCCTCTAAATCTTAGTAATCCATCTGGTTCAAAATGGAACCCATCATTCCTCAATTCATGAGGATCATCCACGAGAAATTTTTTGACTCTCATAGTTTTCAACTCCCTTGGACTTCTACCACACTTGATTCTTGAAAAAAAAGTGAATAGATATTATCAAGTGTCCATATGCCTCCTCTGACTTAGGGAATTTGCAACTCAATTTTCTTTTCCCTTTATATAATTGATTTCAAAAATCATAATCTAATATTATCTCAAGCCATATTACTTGAAGAGAATTTAGATTTGGTTAGGTAAACAAATAATTTAGACCATGATGGTCTGTCTTTAACTCAAATGGTTTCCCAAGAAAATAATGTCTCCACATTTGTAGTGCTTGAATAACTGTCACTAGCTCAAGATCATGTGGAGCATAGTTTTGTTTATATGTCTTCAATTTCCTAGACTCATAGGTAATAACTTTCCCTTCTTGAATGACATCCTACCTAATTATTTTCCCAAGGCATCATTGATAATCACCAATTGGCCTTTCAAATCAGGAACTTTTAGAATTAGTGTCGTAGTTACTTCTCTTTTATTTGGTCAAAGGCTTCTAACTTTTTCCTGACCATTCAAATATTTTTCTAACATCTCCTATAGCTAAGCCTTCAAATCCAACAACTTTGTTGTGATCATTTGATAAGAAACTAAGGTTTTTATCCGAGATCTACATCTATGGAGAAGTCAAAACTTTTCTTAGGAAGTAATCTAGGCAATTTGACTGGGAATACATCATCAAACCCCATTGAATAGGGTACTTATCTATATATCATCTTTTCTTGATCCATATACTCTTCTTCCCTTCCTTAGTGTTTTCGGGACTCATAATATATTAAATCATCTTAAAAGTTGAACTCTTTGTATTCTTCTATTTTCTCCATTTTGACCACAAGGAGTTAACATTCGTCTTTCTTGGCCTTCTAAAACTAAATGATTCTTACTTTCCTTAACTTACCCTCACTAGGTGTACCTTGCAAATAGTTTTTATTCCCAAGGTTTTCTAGTCATTCTAGTGTTTTAGCATAATAGTCTTGTAAGGAAGCTAAGGTAGTGGAACTTCCTGAACTAATCTTTAGAGGAGGATAATGCAAAACTTTTACAAATTTTTAACAGTTACATAGAATTAAACAGAAATCTAGATAAATATCATGCATACCAAAACACAATGATTTACATAGGGAAAACCCTTTCGAAAGAAAAACCCCACACTCCAAAATCTGCCCAATATATTATTCAAAAATCACAAAGATTACAATATACTTGCAGAGCAAGCTTCTCGCAGGAGTATCACCAACCAGAGATCCAGATGCAACACGAATGCTATTAGACTCTCATATTACATCACAACACACAACATTAATACAATTCCCTCATAAAATAGGGTTTCTTTCTAGGGAAAGTTAAGCTACTGAAATATCGGCTATCGGATCTAAGACCTAATGATGAATGATCCATATTTACAATAATAAAATATAAATAAAATTTTCCTTTCGGGGGTACTACCCCCGAGCCCCCATCAAGGCACGTAGCCCCTGGACCCCTCATGGGAGGGGAACCCCCTCATGCCCCCCCCATCACTAACGTATCAATAGTACCTTATGTAATTACAAGGTTGAGACACATTTTCCCAACAAGTCTCCCATAGGCTTGTGCCTCCATTACCAATTTAACCCGAGAATGACATCAAAAGATCATAAGGCTACCTACAAATTTACTCTTGTTGAGTCACTTGGTAGTTCAATTTTAGCTTTAAACCAACATTGCTATGCCTGAGCTCTTGTCCAGTTAGCTATACATGCATGACTCAAGCATGTGCAATTGATTGAGAACCATAGTCTAAGAGTCTATTTCTTTTGGCATACTATCATTTTGATTTTAATACCAAAACCTTTAGGGATTAACTAATACTTATGCATTTTACCTAATCCAAGGTTATGTACATCAAAACCACAATCTTCTTAATCATATGATCGTTCTGAAATAAATCAATCTTCTAGATTATAGTTTATAAAACAAGAATAGAAATATCATCCCCCTAGTATCAGACTTACAAAACAACATTTAATTCATCCCCCTAGTATCATATTATAGTTTATAAATCAAGTTACTAGTTTTTCCTATTACTTCAAAATAATACTATCATACTTTCCTAGTCACTAGGAAACATCTCCTCTACCTGTGCCATTATGAGAGCATTGGAATGGGGAATAAATGCACAAGACAGTAGCATAGACAAGGCATGCAAAAATCCTCAATAATTGAGGTCTCATGTAACACCCCGCCATGCAAACCCCAAAGGACAACTACAACTGACAAATTACTGCACAATTTTTTTTTTGAAAGTGAAACATTACATAAGATAAGTATGCACATACATTTGGGTCAAACCACAATAGTGGTTTACAATTTTTTACAGGAAGGAAATTTCAATTTTTTTCCTTTCCCCAAAATCAATGGGTTCGGTCGAACCCAATGATTCGACCGAACCACATAATATGTTCAGTCGAACCACTGGTTCGACCAAACCCCCAAACCCTAAACGAAAATAATAATATTTAAAGGGGTTTGGTCTAACATGGGTCTGACCAAACCCCCTTAAATAAAACATAAAAAAAAAAAAAAACATTATCATTTTCGACTGTCATTTTCACTTTTTACCAGCTGCTTTCCCTGTGCTTGTGCGTGCAACGAACAGAGAATGTGATCTGCAAACAACTTCATCTTTTCGGCGAACTCAAACTCAACTTCGTCTCTCCAAATTTTGTCACCCCAACTTGCATATCAAGCACCAGGTATGTGAAATTTGAATTTCGTAGAGTTTAAAATGCATTTGTTTGTCAAATTTCGTAACCCTAAATGCAAATTTTTTCAAATTTGTTGAATTGAAACTGCATTTTTTTGAAAGTTTCTAAAGAATTTTCAACATACATTATTTCTACGATACATGCCCTATCTATGCTTCCACATTTTGCATACATTTCTACTAGGGCACCTCCAATTTATTTGAGGCATTATATCAAACAGTTCATGGTAATTTTTGATGGAGTATGATAGAAATAGTGTTTCATTGTATGTACCCTATATCAAACAATTCATTAACAAATTTATTTTAGGCATTATATCAAACAGTTCATGGTAATTTTTGATAGAGTATGATAGAAATAGTGTTTCCATTATAACATTTGCTCAAGCAGTTCATTAACAATTTGTTTGAGGCATTATATCAAAAACAATGTTGAAATTTATTTGAGGCATTATATCCATACTATTTCTATCATATAAAGTCAAAACACTATTGGAAATTTATTTGGGCATTATATCAAACTTGATTCATTAAAAACAAATTTATTTGAGAAATTATATCAAGCAGTTCATGATATAAAGTTTAGGGTGTGCATACAATGGAAACTTGGATAAAATTCTTCATATTTTTCCTTTGAGTCTTATGACATTACTCCAAAAATGGTTGGTGAACTAAATGTATGAATCGAAGAATAAATTTAGAGGAAAGAAACTAGATTATTTGAATGAAATGTATAATAAAATAGTTCTATTAGGATTAGAAGGAATGAAGGTATTATTAAATTTTCTAGTACATTAGGAAAATATAAAAATATGTCCACTTTACTATATATATATATATATATATATATAACTATTCTTCATATATCCATGTTAAAACTATTAAAAATTAAATTACATAAATCAATTTTAAATTTGTACAAAGAAATAAATGACTTTGACTAAGAGCGAATATTTAAAATATAGCTATCCTCTTTGCAAAATCCAATTTGATTTGAGATATTTATGGACAAAAAATATGGATGAGCATGAGGTAAGTAAGAAATAATAACCTTAATTTATATCTTCCCTCATCAAATAATTTCACGTTTAAAGAGTTTCTTAAGGCATATCCAATTATGAAAAACTATTATATACTTGTTATAACTATATTAAAGTATATCATGAATAAATTGAAAGGATAAATCTTGAGTAAATCACTAAAAACACATACATAAATCATAGAAGTAAATTGATTAATATAAGGAGATTCAAGTGGTTGGATAATTTTTTCCAAGGAGTGGAAGAGGTTAAGAAGGAACCATCAAATAAATATAATATTTTAAATACTTTAAAAAAAAAATACATTTCTCCCTGCTCTAAATTGAAATGGTATTCCTTCTAAGATGATAATAATTGAAAAAGAAGAAAATAATCATTATGAAGATCAAGTACCATTGATAAGTTTTAAGAGATCAAATAAAATATTCAGTTCAACAAAAGAAAAAAGAGAAAATAGTTAATGCTAAAGAAACAACTACAACCAAGCTACTATGTTATAAATTCTCCTCTTATGTAGTCTTCATTTCCCTATAAATTGTGGCCTCCTTGTACAAATTAGCTATTGATCATCATAGTGAAACAAATTTAACATTTTGAAATGGTTAAACATTATTATTATTTTTATTCAATATAAGTATAATTATT
>VDFB02058242.1:284494976-284506601 GCA_007258455.2 Sequoia sempervirens | reverse complement strand
ATGTTGGATGTTATCTATGGGATAGACTTTCTCACAAGATGATAATTTGACTAAGTGTAGGGAGAAGGATGCATCTACCCACACCTAAAAAAACAAGATGATTTGATGATAATTTAACTAAGCATATGGAGAAGGATACATCTACACATACTATACCAAACAATTTTTTTTGATGTTTTGATTCAAGGATTCTGATTTGAAGGATTTTGATTCATGGATTTGCCAAAAAGTCTAGCATAAAGGATGGTTCCAAGATTTTCAAGAGTTGTTGATGAGATGATTTTGATTGATGTTTTGAAAGATGGATGAAGGTTGAATTTTGATCCTATGTGTACCTAAAAAGACTCTTGTTTACAAGACCTCAGTTTTGAAGAACATGCTTTACTCTAAATAAGATGCTCAAATTGCTGAAAAAGATTTGGATTTTGTTGATAAAAGAATTCATACAAATTGGGATTGTTCCTTGATGCACGTCTGTAAAAGTTGAAAAGAAATCTTTTTCTGAATTCGTAGAGCATTGAGAGACACTTTTGATGATCTTTTGGACTAAGAGCTTTTGACTTTGGTTTCCAAATTTTGATTTTATGTGTGGGGTTCAATTGTTTTTAGCTTTGCTTAGTGTATTATGTGGAAATCAAGGAAATTTTTTCCTAATTTTGACTTTAGTAAGCAAATTGAGATATAAATTTAAATTCTTAGAAACCTCTAAGGATAGAATCCCAAGGGCAAGCAATAGCACTTAAATTTTGTGAAAGATATTTGCTTCCTAAAGGGTTTGAAATTTGATGATAATGTTGAATGTTTGTTTTCCCAATGTTTATGATCAAGCAAAGTGTTTTTTTTCCAAGAACATGCACAACCCTATGGATATGAAAGACTGTATTTGTTGAATCCCCACTTGGACAAGTCCAACTATGCCTACTTTTAGCGAATGGTTAGATGTTTGACCACACAAGCTCCCCCTTATAGTGCACTCACTTATCGAGTCAGCCAAGCATCAATACCCATGAATCTCCCATGGAATACTTTCCATTTCTAATAAAATCCATAAAAGTGTGGGACGACTTCAGAATGACCGTTCTTGCACCAATAAATAGATCAAGGATTTTGGCCTTTTTCTAAACAAGGGTTTTAATGCGGGCATTCCATTCGTGGGGGACCATCCATGTGGCAAGAGACCATTGCTACCCTTCTCATTGGAATAATCCTCATGATACTGCGCTTTCCTCAAGTACCCACACTTATATTTCGAGTGGAAGTCGCTTGGCTTTAGCGTGTTCCTGGTTGGGTCATTCCCTTGGGTGATTACTTTTCCCCACAAGGCAGGCCCTCTAAGATAAACAAAAGCGAGAAAACATATACGTAGTTCGATCAATATTTCTTAAGTAACAAAGAGAGAACACATGCAATATGTTCCACTCACACTCACAAGATTTGTTCAATTTTAGAATCTAAATTGAAGTGTGGAGGTAATCACTTACACAACTTAAGATCACCAAAAAGCCTTTTGATTCTCAAGATCGTCGTGAGGCGAGAGAGAAGCGCATACGTCTTTTTGATGGTATTATTTTGGGTAAGTGATTACAAAACAAAGATGCACATGTTCATTTTAAATCCTTAAAGCAATGATTTGATTCTTTTTAAAGCACCAAAGTGAAAGATGAAAGTTGCTTATTCAATTGTTAACCTTTAAAAAAAATCTAGTAAATTTTCCTAAAGTTCTTTTTAACCTTTTTCCTTGTTCGTTTTAAACCCAAATTGAAAATTAGTGAGTCCTAAAAGCTTGAAGATGTAAAATCCTTAAATTTGGAATTACTTCCAAAAGTGTCTAAAGACACTTGATACAATAGACAAATAACGTTATACTTCAAAGTTCATCTTTGCTGCTTCCTTGCTCCACCTACAAAACTGATTAATTCAAGAAAACAGAGGCAAAAAACAAGTTAGTAACTCCAAATGATCAAAAGAAAAAAAGCACATGTCAAAAAAATTGAAATTTGGCTTTTTATTCCACCCCAACAACGCAACCCGCATATGCGGCTCTGTTTGAAGAAATCAGTAGCGTTGTATAGTGCTGCTAGGTCTAGAAGTGACACTCTGCAGTAGAACAGAGAGCACGATGGTAGCACAGTTTTGCTCAGCGACGCAGTTTGAAGTTTGAAAATCCTAGCGTCAGAAAACCAAACCAGCGTCACAGTTTGAAAATTTGAATTTCTGGGTGGGAAGGTTGTAGTGTCGGAGTTTGGAGTTTGTAGCATCATTGTATGGCGTCGTTGGGTTAATAGCGGTGTTGTATGGCGTCACTGGACTGATAGCGGTACAGTTTCCTATAGACACACAAAAACAAAAAAAACCACAGAATTTTGTCAAAAAACGTGTTAAGAACTTGAGATTTACCCTCCTTCTAGTGCCAAATGTGGAACCCCAATCCTATACCTACACAAACACAATATTAGATCAAATGCAAGTAAGAACCAAGATTCCCCATGAAATTCATCTACAATGCTCAAAAAGGAAAGAAATTGAAGAACAAAGCAAAGAAAGTAATTGAAATCCTATTTGAACAAGCAAACCCTCAATCCCATGGGGGAATTGGTGCCAATTTGATGTGAAAATTGGCCCTTTCCCAACTCCTATGCAAGCTTTATGAAGATTTGATGATGATTGAAGCTCCTTGATGAAATTTTTGGCATAACCTTGCTATGAAACCATGAAAATGATGAATACTTGATATGAAATGGATAAAATTAGCTCTCAATGTGAAGAGAGTAACTTTGCTCTTGTATAAGAGTGAATTTGCACCCTAGGTGCAATTCCCCTTTTTTCCTTGTTGCACTTTAGAAAACCTAAGTCAAAGGCTTAATTCACTTAAGCCCGCTGATGGTAGTCCACTTGGCACCTATTTTGTGTGTCAGTGGAAGTGTTTCTATCGGGGACACCTGCGCAAAGTGTAGACGTCCGTGTGACACGCTTATGTCCCTAGCAGATTCCTACAGCTGAGCCAGCGAAGGCGTTACTCTTCCCATTGGCAGTGAAGTTGTAACACCTCCTTCGGCCACCCGACTCGAATATGGTCATTTCTTTCCCCATTCCTTCATAATCAAGCCTTTGAACTTGCATTAGAGGTTAGATGAAAGATTGGATGAAGATTGGAAGAACTCTACATCACTTCAAGCTCATTTTGCATTCACATTCTAGCATTCCAAGCATTCCATAGCAACAATATCACACTCCATTACGTTGGTAGAGAAAGTTTGGAACCACACCATTGCAACAGAGGCTTGAGTTCCTCTCATTTCTCCCCCAAGCATCCTTGAGTGCTCTTGGTGGAGGTGGTAAGCTTCCCTCTCCTCTCCTCTATCATTTGGTTGAGTAGCATAGTATTGTTTGTAGTGCTTGTATTTTGATTACTTCTTTATCTCTTTTCCATTGGCTATCTGTGGAGGTGGGAACACCTAAATGGGGGTCAGACTGAGGAAAACCCCTATACAATCACCCCCCAACATTCTCTCTCTTGCTGTGTGTAGGTGGACGTACTTCAAGGAGCTAGCTAGCGAACAGGGTCTTCTACGAGATTATCTTCATCACCTTGGATTTGGTATATCTACTCTATCACCTTCGCTTGTACTTTTTGTATTTCATAGTGTTATTTTGTCCTGTTAGAAGTTGTTGAAAGCTAGGTTGTTAGTCATTCTAGTGTGTTCAACCTTTCCTCTACTGTGATCCGAAGTCTGAAGTCCGCATTAACGTCCTCGGGCAGAGAACTCCCTGAGGCGCAGAGTTGGACCTAAAGATTTACTCGCCTAGCCCCACCTTGAAACTCGGGATTACAAAGTGATCACAGGACCCAAAGATCCTCATCATTCTCATCCTCATACCCTAAAAAATACATTTAGTTGAGGTAACTTAGGGCAGCCTCTCGCGTCTTGATCCTCTATGACCTGGGGTCTTGCATGTGGTGGTCCCCCTCTCTTACAGCTCTAAGTTGTGGATCCCAAATGAGAATGAAAGCCTCTTATTTATAGATGAGAATGTTGAAGAATGAGGCAAAGTGCGACTAATTTCCAACCAATGGCTAAATGCCACTTGTCAATATGTGAGAGGTTGAAGGTTGAGCACATTTTGATCATTGTGCATGATAAATGCTATTAGGTGGAATTTCAAATTCATGAAATGACTTGTTGGCGAGGGAAAGAAAATGACTTAAATGCCACTTGGCTCAATGCACAAGGACATGTAAGAGGAGATAAATGCTTTTTTGGAAGGACCAACCACTTGGAGAGATTTTCAAACTTGGAGGAATATTCCCCTAAATATGCCATGTTGAAAGAAAATAGGGATTTAATAAATCAATTAAATGTATTTTCATGTGCAAGTGGAAAAATCTAGAAGATTTAGGTGATTAGGATTAAATTAATCCAAATTTGATTAATTTAATGAGGGATTAGCTATTTTTTTTGGAAAAAAGGGGTAAAAACTTTATTAGAAATCAAAAAAGAGCATTACAATAATAACCAAGGGACCCAGCCCCAGAAAACAAGGCGAAAACCCCACAACATAAAACAACATCAACTATCCCCATGTATCCTCCTATCCTCCTCCAAGAACCGGTCTAAATCCAGATGCAGCTCAGGGTTAACCTGATCCCAATCCTCAACCTTCCAACCACTATCATGCTCAGAGGCCCATTTGGCCAAGTAGTCAGCAGCACGATTCCATTCCCTCGGGATGTGAACAAAGGATGCCTCCTCCATCCGAGAACTAACCTGAAGAATCCGCTGAACCACTGAAGCCAACTGCCAATTTATATCAGATATCTTTCACTCATTCAAGAGATTAATCAAAATCTGTGAATCAACTTCACATATAACCTTTCTCCATCCCAAAGCAAGGGCCCTCTCAATAGCATGAAGAATTTCCAGACCCTCCATGAAGTTAACAGTCTTCACCCCCTCATGTATAGAGAATAGAAAAATCAGCGAACCAGCTGAGTCCCTGCCAACCCCACCAATTCCAGCAGGCCCAGGATTTCCCCTAGAAGAACCATTAGTATTGATCTTTAAAAATCCATTGGGAGGAGGTAACCACCTTCCAACCCGTTGGACCCGCTTTTTCCCATGCCTACAGTTCCTAGAACTGACAAAAGATGAATGAATTTCTTGAAGACCTAGTCTGGCCACCAACTCAGCATCACCTCTCTCCAAGGGGAAAACCACATCACATTTAGCTAAAACAGACTCCTGCACCATTCCAAGTATACACATCCAAACTTGCCGACCCACCAACTTCTGATCACGAAAAATTTTGTGGTTCCGCTCCAACCAAATCTACCAAAGCAGAAAGGTAGGGCCCACGAACCAAACTTCCTGCAAAAAGGAAGCCATAGAAGGAGGTCTTCCCATACTATCCCAGAATTCAACCAAAGAGCACGCATGAATACAGGGAAGCTTCCACACCTCCCACCACCAATGCCAAAGTTGCACAACAAAGGGGCACCGAAAGAACAAATGTGAAGAATCCTCTTCCACTCCCCCACACAAAACACAAATTGAAGGTCCTTGAAATCCCCGTTTACGAATGTTATCCCAGGTCAAGCACCTATTCCAAGCCAAAGTCCAAACAAAGCAGTTGCATTTAGGCCACGAGAGTTTATTCCACACCCTTTTCCACCAATGAACCTCTGCCCCAGTTAGCTTCTAAGCCAATAACACCTGATAACTAGAAGCAACAGAGTAAACCCCCTTAGGATTATGGGTCCAAGCAAGAATATCTTCTTCCAGAAGAGAACTACAACTCCTACTATGAAGAATCTTGTGAAGCTCAACACTTTCTTCCGCAAGTCCCAAATCTGGCCACCCTGCGGGATCCTTCCAATGAGCTACCTCCAACTGACCAAAAGAAGCAACAGACTTGAAGTCACTCACCCTAGCCCAACCAGCCTTGAGAAATATTTGGCACAAAGGAAGTAGGTTGGGGAACTGAGAAGTAAGTGGAGGGAATCCATCCCAAGAATCCGACTAGAAGAGAGCTTCAGTTCCCCGTCTACAAATCCAAAATAAACCTTCCTTGATAAGCTTTGCACCCTTCTGAAGAGTATTCCAAGTCACTGAACCTTTCCCCTCAAGAGGGTAACGAGGGAGATCCTGCTGTGGAATCCCTGGGAAATACTTATGAGATAATATCCTGGCCCATGGCTGATCCTGTTCCACACACCATCTCCAAATAGCTTAGCAGCCACAACCACTCCAGATAACACAGACTATCGAAGACCAAGACCACCAAATTGCTTTGGGCTGCACACAACATCCCACCTGACCAGGCTCCACTTGGAGGATGACAAACTTCCCACCCATAAGAACTACCTTTCAAGAGAATCCAACTCCCTCAGAAAACCCATCGGAGCCACCTGAAGCATACATCTGTAGGTAGGGAGAGCCTGCACCACCGACTTGAGAAACTGAACCCGCCCCGCAAAAGACAACCATCTGTGGGTCCAATGATTAAATTTTGCACAGAGCTTATCAATAATATTCTGCCAAGAACCCTTGGGAAGATGGCGAACAGATATTGGGAAACCAAGATACGTCAAAGGGAGAACCCCTATCTGAAACCTCAAGATATTAGCAATTCTTCTCTGTATGGGGGTCGGCGTATTGAAGAAGAATATGGAAGACTTCTCCTCATTAATCAATTGTCCTGAAGCAACAAGATATATGTCCAACACCTGCCTCAAGTTAGTAGCTTCCCTAACAGTAGCCATCCCCATCAGGGCAGTATCATCAACAAACTACAAATGAGATTGCGGAGGCAAGTCTCCACCCCATCGCCAACCTTGAATGATGCCAAGCTCCACCCTTCTTTTCAACAAACGACCAAGGCCTTCCACAAGAAGCAGAAAAAGATACGGAGAAAGAGGATCCCCTTGGCACAAACCCCTAGAGGCACCAAAAAGTTCAGAATGATCTCCATTTATCAAAACTGAGAAGGAAACAGATGTGACACAACTCATGACCCATTGGATCCACTCCTCACCAAAACCAAAAGCAACAAGGATCTTCTACAAAAAAGACCATCTAACCCTATCATAAGCCTTAGCCATATCCAGCTTAATGAACATAGCCTTCTCATGGGAGTTGTCCATGGAGTGGATGGTCTCCGTAGCAATGACAACCCCATCAAGAATCTGCCAACCTGCCACAAATCCACTCTGTTCCTCCGAAATCAGCACTTTAAGCCACTTCTTCAATCTCTCAGCCAATAACTTTGAAATGATTTTATAAGCCACATTGCAAAGAGAGATAGGCCGGAACTGAGATAACCTATCAGCCCCTTCACACTTGGGGATGAGAGCAAGGAAGGTGGAGTTCAGAGCACGAAGCATCTGTTTATTCCTTTGGGACTCAAGGACAACAGCCAGAAGATCCAACTTTATGATATCCCGGAATTCCTGAAAAAATTCAATCGGGAAACCATCGGGACCAGGAGCTTTACCCTTCTTCATCTGAAACACAATCCCCTCCAGCTCATCAAGAGAGATATCTTTCATCAAATACTCATTCGCCTCCCTGGAGACCAACTGAGGAATACAAGAAAGAACCTGTGCTTCCTCAACAGAGCCCCCTTGTGAATCCTCCCTAAATAAAGTAGCAAAATACTGAGATGCCTCAGCAGAGATTTCTTGAAACAAGGCAAGACATTCACCCCTATCATTCACCAGAAAAGGAATGGAATTACCATGCCTCCTATCCTTCACAGAATTGAAGAAGAAGGCGGTGTTTTTATCACCTTCCTGTAACCATTCAACCCGGGCCTTTTGCTTCCAATAGATTTCTTCCCGCAATTCAAATTCCTCAACCACTTTCAAAGTCTTAGCCTCCTCCCTTAGAAGATCCTTAGAGGCCCCATTCTCACGAATCAACCGCGTAATATTATTCAACTCCTCCTGGGCAGCAACCTTAGCATGAAAGATATTACCAAAACATCGCCGATTCCACCTTTTAAGCTGATATTTGACAAACTAAAGAAGCTTGGAGAATGTGTACATTGCCGTACCAAAAGTTGGTCTACCAATCCGCCACCACTTAGCCACATGTTCATGAAGAGTAGGATCCCGTAACCACATAAGCTGGAACTTGAATGAGGGAGAACGAGGCCCCCGAGCAGAGATAATACTAAGCTTAATAGGCCAATGATCAGAACCTCTCCAATCAAGAATTTCAGATCGAGTGGACCATAAGTCTCCAACCCAATAACAGGAAACCAAGAATCGATCTAGCCTCTCAGCAACACAACTCTCACCGATTCTCCTATTATTCCAAGTGAAGCGACCATTACTTGGCAGAACATCAATAAGATTTAATTCAGAAATGATATCTCTGAATAACAGAGTAGAAGGCTCCAACCTAGGAATTCCACCTCTTTTCTCAGACAACTCCACAATAGCATTAAAATCGCCAGCCATAACCCACGAATGGTAAGGAGCTAAGCTACGAACAAAACGAAGATGGGACCATAGAAGTTGTTTACCCAGAAACTCAATAGGAGCATACACATTAGAGAGGAGAATACACTCACCAGTCTCATACCAAGAGGCGACTAGGGATATAGAGGATCTAGAGGACATCCACCAGAGAGGGAAAATCTTTTGAGGGTTCCAAAAGCAAGCCACCCCTCCAAAAGCACCAAGAGCCCCCACACATTGGCATTCACCATATTTCCACAACTTAGGAGCCATGGCCAACATATTATCTACATATAATTTAGTATCCTGAAGAAAAAGAACATCTGGAGAATGATTCCTAACCAAATCACAAACAACTTTTTGTCGAGGGCCACTGTTCAAGCCCCTTACATTCCATGAGAGAACAATCATTTTTGGGGGCATGAAAAATGTGAATCCAGAGTCTTGACTGACCCTGACTCCACCAAAGTTTCCCCAGTTAATTTAATCTTCTCCATATCCTTTTTCCTTCCCAGCTTGGAAGTCCTGTCACCAACCCCTTTCTTCAGTTCATTTTGCTGAATACCCAAACGAGAGGAGGCCAAAGAACTCTTCCCCACATCCTTGCCTCCTTTCAGGGGCAATGGGGAACCACCTCCACCACTCTTCGAAGCTGCAATAGAAGATTCTTGTTCAATCTGGACAATCAATTGTTGATCTGTATCCATCTGCCCAACCCCAATCTCCTGCACAACCTGCATGGCCTCTAATGGTGGCCCATCCTGTCCTGTACCCAAAGTTCCCTGATCCAAGTTCAACAACCCCAGATTCACTTCCTCCTGGCTGAGATCATCCAGCACCTCAAACCTATTAAAAGTTTCATCATCCTGCCTCTCCCTCAAGGTCCGCTTCTGGCCCCGATTCCTATTGCGAGCCTTAACAGGGACATAACCATCATCTCCATTACCATCACCCGGAATAGGCTCCTTACCATTATCAGTCCTAGGAGGATTACGAGAAGGCTGAGAAGGTTAGGGCACCATAGGCTTAGCCCTAGGGCACCTACGCTGCAAGTGACCATATTCATGACAAAGACGACACCGAAAAGGTAGGGTTTCATAATCTAGCTGTTGAACCCAAGTATATGATCCAGTACTCACTTCAACAGAATCTGGCAGTGGCTTGCTTAAATCAATTTCTACACAGATACGAGCAAAAGTCATTACCTTTTTATACTGCGTCTATTGTGAAGACCCAATAGGTTTACCGAGCATTGAAGCCACCAAATGCAACACATCATCCCGCCAACACTCAACTGGAAACCACGACAACCGAACCCAAACTGGAATCTGACTCGGTATTGCCTCAGTCGGGTTGAAGCCAGCATGCCATGGCTTGATAAACAAACCCACCTGGTTATAAAAATAGGGGCCACCCACGAAGACCTTATTCCAATCTTCCATGCAATCAAAAGAGACCATAAAAAAGTTGTTCGCAAGGAGCCTAATCTCCATCTCCCCCTCCGGTATCCAATTCCACTGAGCCCAGGATTCCAAAAATTGCAGCGAGACTCGCAAACCCATGAACTTGCAATAAAAAGAGTGCCTTGAATAGTATTCAATATCATCTGCAAGCATTTCCATCGGGATAATCAGCTTCGCTCGCTCTTTGCATCTTTCCAAACACCCATTAATCTTCGTAATTTGGGAACCATTAACTGATCCTAGATCATTCATCTCCATCTCAAGAAAATGTTATTATCAAAAAATATTCACTCCATACCAAGGCTTCTCAACTAAATGTTGACTGAAATCTAATTTGAAGGCTAGCCTCAGATAAGCTTCTACCTCGCATAGTAAAAACAGACCCTACAGTATGCAAACCTCTAGGACACTTTTTGCAAGAAATGGAAAAGAAAAGACTCCTAAGGGAAGGATTCAAAACTCTTCTACCTATTAAGCTAACGTAAACGGGCAAGTAAGAAGGCTCTAAAAGAAAACTCCTACCTACCATAAATCTCGGAGAAGCTTCTAAAACTTCTACAATGTATGAGGCTAATGAGAATGTTAAAATGGCTAACCCAGCTCGGGTTTGAAGTGAGAGCACGCTAACGCCATCAAAAAATAAAACATAAACTCATGAGGATTAGCTATTGAGAAGAATATGATTTAGGATTAAATTAAATAAAAAAGATTTTAATTTATTTAATTAAAGAGAGATGATTGTTAGATTAAATTAAACAAGGCTCTAATTTATTTAATTTAATAGGGATGATGCTTTAGAGATTTAATTAAATAAAATGAATTATTTAATTAAATAGAGACCATAGGGTTAATGCAATAACTTTGATATATTTAATTAACAAGAGGGAATGACTTAATCAGATAAATAATAATTTATTTAATTAAGGGATGAAATATGATGATAAGCTAAGAAGGTGATTTAGGCCGAAACAATGTTAGTAATCAGGATCAAGTGTGTCGATATATTTTCCATGTCTACACTATGCAACCATTTCAATGTTTTTGGAGGAGGCATTTCTAGGATAGCTTTAACCTTAGCAGGATCCACCTCAATGCCTCTTCTAGACACAATGTACCCCAACAGTTTTCCAGATGTCATGCCGAATATACACTTCTTTGGATTAAGACATAGATTGTATTCCTCTATTATGTCAAACACATTGTCTAGGTTAGCCAGATGATATTTTCTTTTGATTGATTCTGCTAATATTTCATCCACATAGTCCTCCATGATAATGTGCAACATATCATGGAAAATGGTGGTCATTGCTCATTGGTAAGTTTCCCATGCATTCTTTAAACCAAATGGCATAACGTTTTAGCAAAAGGTTCCCTATGCACAAGTGAAATTTGTTTTGTGTTGGTCTTCGGGGGCTATCTTTATTTGATTGTATCCAAAGAAATTGTCCACCAATGAAAGCATTTCATTCCTCGCAATTAGCTCCACAATCATGTCAATGTTGGGTAGAGGGAAGTTATCCTTAGGGCATGCCTTGTTGAGATCCCTAAAGTCTGTGCATATCCCTATGCCCCCAATGGGTTTCGACACTTGTACAAGGTTAGATAACCACTCAGGATAGTCAATGGGTTTAATGAAGCCCACGTCTAGAATTTTCTAAAGCTCTACTTTTACCAAGAGTGCTATATGTGGGTGCATCTTGT
>VDFB02058242.1:284464505-284494876 GCA_007258455.2 Sequoia sempervirens | reverse complement strand
GAACAAGATTCTTTTACTCTTGACATTATTACGCAAAAAGAGAAGGTTAGTGATTCTTATAGTCAAACTAATTTTTCAACATCAGGATCAGATATATCTCAAATTCATACTGAGGACATCATGTATGAAGATATCCAGCATTATCCACTCAAAGAAATAGGTTAGACAAAAGAGGATATACCAGACTCAGTAGAGCAGCAAATCAAAATAACATCATCTGTAGTGGTTATCTATCAGAGAATGTGTACCGAACAAGACATCTCAAAAAAATTAAAATCAAGGAATGAAGGTGCCACTACCACCATACTAGGGGAAACTATGTCTCAGGAAAACATCAACATAGGGAGCACGAAGAGTCCTTATGATGAAACCAATGCCAATACTACAACTAGCCACATCATGAATCTTCATTCACCCATCACCCCATCCACGAATTGGGACCAACGTCAAAAGAAAGATTTGAATCAAATCACAAGGAATGTTATTAAAGAAAAAGAAGCAAAGAATAATAATGGATAAATCAAATACAAGTGGATACCAAAGAATACAAAGAAAGATTATCCATATCAAACTCCATTAGTCAAAGAAACTATGGGGAAAAATAAAAAATGGAAAAGTATCCATCAAGGATTTCCACAAAAGCAAAACAAGATTTTCAAGTGGCATACAAAGTGTATCAAGCAATTGGTCCTAATTCCATGCACACTTTCGTATCCACCCATCATTACTCATCTTCCCAAGTTTGGAGAGTCAAAGGTTCCAAACTGTCAACCAATCCATCTCTTATCCCTAAACACAATCCATCCACACCTCCATGCATGATATCTAATTCTCAAATTGACCATGTATTGGTGACAACCCTTCATCATAAGGATTTTGAAGGAACTCTATTGTGATGTGCACACAGAGACAGAGTTAACCCCGATATCAATGAAGTAGATCAAGAATCCCAAAATTTGCATTCACGTGCACCATTTCAGGTAGAAGAATCTCATCCCATCCATAATAAATCTAGCATTCCATCCATCTCATCCATAATAAATCCATTCATCCATGAACAATTTATCCAATTCATTTTCATCCATCAACATCCATCTTCCAAATTATCTTGATCTTGATGAAAATTTGGTGGACACTTTACACTTGCTTATGGTAAACATCTCAACATGAGTCATTTTCATTGATCCTATCCTATCCAAAATTTTCCAATCCATGAAACATTATCCAAATGAGAATTCTTTATCTGAACAACTTATGTTATCACAAGATAATCCATATCCCTCCATCCATACACCTATCCAAGCATCCACCCATGGTATTCCATACATTACTAGACACTGGGAGAAAATATTTACATCTTGCTTTGAGAATAAATCTTGATCTATATCCTCCAACTTATGAGGTGATCTAAACATTGATAAACGTAAAATCAAATTGGTCAAAACATTTAAGAGAGAATCCAAATCACTAGCCCATGGCATATTTTGACGAGAAGATATTCATTATCATTCTTCATCTTTCATCTAACATCAATCCAAACAATCACTATCAATTGCATCTAATTTTCACTTCAAACGTCACATCAAATCATCCATAGCAACTTTTTTTCCAAACCAAGCACCATCAATCCTAATCAATCAAATCCAATCAAAAAATCATCATCTTGGAATATCCTTGTGTTGCTTAACACTATCCTTGCATTGTTTTGTATCCTCAACAATGCTATCATCATCAATCCCTCATCATCTTGGGATATCCATCCTAATCCTTGTGTTGTGTAACACTATCCTTGCATTGTTGTGTATCCTCAACAATGTTATCATCATCAATCCCTCATCATATTGGGATATCCATCCTAATCCTTGTGTTGTGTAACACTATCCTTACATTGTTGTGCATCCTCAACAATGTTATCATGATCATCAATCCATCGATCCAATCAATCAACCTTAGCTTGATTTTCAACAAAATCCCCAACAAAGCACTGATATCATCACACACATCTATATCCAAATCGTCAAAATCATGCGAAAAATCCAAAAAATACCTAAAAAAATCCTAAACAAATCAAAAGCATGGTTATTCCTCGAACTATGTCATCTTATGAGCTTGTATCGTAGGTAAGGCTAATCTTTGATTAGTTTATGACATCAGTAAAAAATCTAAAAACATTCAAAAAAACATCAAAATCAAAAATCATTCAAAAACACAAAATCTAAAAACATTCATAAAATCTCACAAAACCCAAAAACATTTAAAATTTTGGAAAATCAAATCATTTGCAAAATCTTCAAAATACCAAAAACAACCTCAAAACATTTCAAAAAGATCAAAAACATTCAAAAAACCAAAAAAATCCATCCGTCCCATTTCGCTTTCACCCACGATAATCAATCATCACACTCATCCTTTGGCAAAACAAACAAAAACAACCACAACAATCAGCAAAAAAGCAAGCTTCAAATGCAAAATGAAAATCAAAGCAACAAACCATTAAATGCAAAATCAAAATTGAAGCAACAAACCGGGTATGTGCAAGATCATGGTGCACCAAAAAGTGGCAATATTATGGGTATTTGTAGGGTATGTGGCTGACGACTTTTTTTCACCCAAAATTAATGAAACGAAAAGGGTTTTTAGAGGAGATTCTCATCTTTCCAAAAATATAAATTATGATTTAATTTGAATTTAATAAATAATTATTATTCATTTTCTATTAGAATTACGACTAAAGTCAGAATCGATAGGGTCAGATCAAAAACATCTATAACTTCTAAATAGTATCATATTTTTGAATCCAAAACATGCGTCACATCTCTATGCTTCACATAATATAGGATTAAAAAAGAAAAATTACCCCCATGAAGTTTTGACTGCTAAGGTAATCGACAGATGAGTTTTATATTTTCTAAAAAGTTGTAATAAAAAATTCATAATTCAATTATTTACTTGGAAAAAAATTACAAAAAAAAAAAATATGCATCACATCCAGACATGAGTCCCCCACTTATATATAAATATTACAAAAAAATTAATCATTTTATTATATTAGGTGGTCGATAGACACCTACTTTTTATTTTTTCCGGAATTTGGCACTACCGCGATTGAAATTTCAAATTTTCACCTAAATAGATTTTGACATTTTAAATAAACCTAGCATTTTAGAAAACTACATCCACTTTTCTACAAATTCCTATTCTTGCTATTTTGAAATAATATAGATAACTTATTCAAATATTTACTGCCAAGTTTCCTAACACTCCATTTTTTCTAAATTTTTGCCACTTTTACACTGCTTTTTGGCATGATGATCCCCACATACCTAACCATAAATGCAAAATCAAACTCTTGATCATTTGCAAACATCTCAATCAATTTTATATCAATAGCTTATCAAACAACTTATCAACCCATCATCATACTATACAATGCATGTCCCAGGATATATCGTTATAAAAATGGGAATCATTTTGGATATCACCTTTGGATTCTTATCCTATCAAAACAAATTACATTGGCTAGAGGTATGAAGAACATTGGCTTGTTTGGTATTACTTTTTCTCTCTTTTTGATTTATCTTATTGTGTCTATCTCCCAAGGACATCTCAATGATATCCAAACGGAAGGATCTAGAGAGATAGAATGGGGCAATGATCACTATATTTTGTTTGTGCTTGTTGGATGTTGTAATATAACTTCTGCATAATACTTTCTTTGTTATGTACCCTCTAGCAAGGTTTCAGATGTCAAGTGGGTGAACAAGAATATCTTGTATACTTTTTTTCAAATTCAAAGTCCATCCAACTAGGTACACCACTATCCCGGTTCTCTTTATAACCCCATGCATCGATCTATGTGTTTTATCAAACATATGAAAATTGGCCCTTTAAAAATCCTTAACTCCTTCCTCGAAAAGTAATTCACTATCATTTTTCTATACGTTATCTTGTGTCTTGTTAAAATGATCTCTCTTGTTTCTTCTATCTCTTGCTTTTCATTAATTAACATGGTACTCATGACAATTAATCATAAATCATCGCCATTGCATCTATCTTGCATCCAAAAAACCGTCAGCATACTGCATAATGCATATCATATCATATAGAAAGCATTAATCATACCACATGCATTCATCCCCATCATTGCATAATATAGATTGGTTATTCTAAACATCTCATAAACCATGCATTTATCATCTATTTGCATAATCATAAAAGCATCATCATATCATCCAAGCATCATAATGATCTCATTTATATCATCAATAATGTAACTGTCATGGTACAAATCAAGATCAAGTGTATGTAATATATCAAAATAGCCATGAAGCTACTCATAGCCGATGAAGTTGTCTACATCATCAAATATGTCTACATCAAACATACGAGCTAAACTAATCTTGAACCTCTTTGTCGAGAAATCAACCCTCAAATCAAACTTCTTCGACCGATCTCTCGAGGGGGCAATATACCAACGTAATTATTGATCCTCAGATAGGATCTTAGACTAGATTGCAAGATTTAAATGCTTAACTTTTACAATGCTTTTACAATGATTATTCCAAATTAATTAAATCAAAATTAACTTATGGAAATAACAAAATGAAAGTAATAACAAGGTGATTATAATAGAAAGGAAGGAAATGAGAGAAAGAAAGAGAGAGAAGAGAAGTGCAAACAAGGTTTGATAACGGAGTTCGTCACGAAAGTGACTACGTCTCCGGGTCCACTCCAATAGAGAGACCGATCCGATTAACTCCAAAATCAATTACAAAGCACCACAATCATTCTCCAAGCACTTCGGCAGCATAACATCGCTCTGACGTGCAAGAATGGAATCTCTACAAGACCTCTCTTTCGATTATCTCCACAGCTTCAAGACTTCGTCACCTGAAAGAAAACTTGATCTCAACTCTCACCTCACACCCCTTTAAATACATAATTTTTTCTCAAACTGGTTACTAACCAATTGATTTTACAATATTTTCCAAATCCACCTTATCTCTCCAAAATACATAAAAATCTTTTATAATCTCCCTTTATTTACATAAAAATCTTCAAAATATCCCTTTTAATTATTCCAAGCCCTTCATATTATTCTTTTCGGGCTTATTGTTATTTGGGAGGTTTTGATTAATCCTTTAAAAGGATTATTTGTTAATATTTTGAAGGGATTTGATTTATTTTCAAACATTCGGGTTCAACTTACTCGCTAAAATAAACCGACACCACTTTATAGTAAATAACGTTCGGTGGTGTGACGGTTTCAAACCTTTTTGTTAGCCCGGATGGTGCGGGTTCAAAACCCGTCGGTATTTTTTAAACAAACTTTCAAACAAACCTTCAACAAAAGCAAGCGGGTGCCAATAATAGTTAACGGCCCGCATTTGGTGCAACGGTTACGGGCTAACTTCGCTGGAGAGAGGTTGTAGTTTCGAATCCTCGGGGCGGTTTTGGAACAACCTTTTGTTAAAACAAACAAACGGAATTGTAACCGCCGACGGAGGAGATGGAGAAAGAGAGGGCCACGTGTCGCACCAGGAGGGTGCCACGTGGCAGAATCTTAATGGCCGATAGCACTGTCGTGGATGACAACTCAGCACTGACGTGGATGATGACACAGCGCTGACTCAGATGATGTGGAACTGACGTGGCCTGCTGACTCAGATGATGACGTGGACGCTGACTGGCTGACCTGCTGACTGGACGTACGGACTGCCACGTGTCACTCTGCGATTGGACAGTACCATGCTGACGTCATTGTACGGATGACACGTGTCAACCGCGGATTGGTCCATTTTGATCTGCACATATGCTGACGTCATCATGTACGGATGCTGACGTCATCATGTACCTTTAAGTCCACCAAGTCAACCTGAAACTTTGACCACTGATAACTTTCGCATATGATGTCGGATTTTGACGAAACGAACACCGTCGGAATCGTCTCGACGAGCTCTTCGCGATGACGCCAGTTTCATTGATTTTTGACGATGCCATTTTTTCCGCTTCCTGGATGCCCTCTGATTCCAGTTTGACCAAAGGTTTGACTGGCTATAACTCGTGCAAACGGACTCCTTTTCGCTCCGTTCGAGTTGCGTTGGAACTAGGACACCGAGCTCTTTCTGATGGTATAGATTTTGGAGAAAAATGAGACACTTCAATTTTCACTGAAAAATGTCCATCGGATCATTTACACCTTGATGCATCATATCTACGTGTGTTATCAAACATAAGGAAATTGGCCCTTTGAAAAACCCAACTCCTCGGCAAGTAATCATCATCATTTTACATATTCATCATCTTGTGTCTTGTTGAAATGACTTCTTCTCTTTCATCCCTTCTTGCTCATCGCGCTAACAAGGTACTATGACAGTTGATCATCATCATCATCATCGTCGTCATCAATCCTGCATCCACAAATCATTTCCATATTGCATAAGCATATCATAATAGGAAACATATGCATTGAATTTCCACCATCATATAACATGTTATTATAGACATTCTTCATAGATAAGCATATCCATTTTATTACATTACATCCATTACATTGCGTAACATTGCATTTATCACATAAATCATTGCATAACATTCATTTGCATAAACATTTCATAACCATTTCACATTACTACATACTGCATAATCATACATAATAGGCATGTAAGAATTATAGATAATCCATTGCATACATACTTGCATAACATCATAAGGTCATCTCACACATTACGTTCATTAAACATCATCATACCACTTTGCATTAACATATCATTACATCACATTAAATGCATCACATACATACATTACATTTAACATGTTTAGGATAATATAGATTTATTATTCTAAGCATCTTAAAAAACCATCTCATTTGCATCATATCACGACCATCACATTCACATTACATCATCCTTGTCATCTCATAAATAGCATCATAATCATTTATTGCATAAACCTTTCCACATCATTATAAGCATAAATAGGAACATAAAAATCCATTTCATGCAAAATGTACATCCATCCATAATCATTTCATTTATAAGCATAGTTCACATAATATTTCACATATACACCATATCATTTTGCATATTACATTCCATATCACATATCACATCAACATAAATAGATCATCATATAGAAAGCATCATTATGCATCACATAAATACATCTGCATATCATAGGTCAACATAATATAGATCTGTTAGTCATAATCATTACATAATGCATATATCATCATAAATAAATACATCATATAGCATCATAAACATCATTGCACAACATATAGAAATAGAATCATCCATCCATGCATAAATAAATAGTACACATCACATCACATCGCATCAATCATCATCGGCTCACATATATCATCAATAATATAATTGTCATAGTACAAACTAATCAGATCAATGTACATGTATGTCAATTAGTACAAAAGGCCCATCGGGCTATCAAAAATGAGACCATAAGGCACATAAGGTATCATCTCGATCAAGGTCTACCCCCCTGTATGCTGCCCTCGCCCCTATCACTGTGACCCTCTGTTGGTCTGTGGCTGGTCTGCTGTGAGTACTCTGGGACCCGTGCTGCTCTGGGTACGGGCTCATGATAATGCATCTGATAATACTCAGATGACATCCCTGTAAGACCGGACATACACTATACTCTAAGAGGAGGAGGTTGCCATGCTCTCCAACTGCTATCTTCGGCCTAGCTCTCTGGCTGCCTGTAGCTCTACAACCTGTCTCTGTTGTATGGCCTGATCCCTCTCGACCTTGATTTGCTCTCTCTCAGCTCGAGCCTGATCTCTTTCCCCTGTCAAGGTCTACACCTGGGCTTGCAGCTGAGCAATCAAAGTATCCCGAGGATCCACCTGCCATACTGGCTGTGCTCATGGAGGATGTACCTAAGGCTGATCCTCAACCCGTCATGGTACACCTGGTGGCACCTAATGCTGATCCTTCATTTGTACATCAACCGGATCTAGCTGAACTAGAGGCACAGTCGGTTGATCATGTCATGCGCCATCCCTCCATCGTTGTCCTCCCCCTCTGCCTCTCACCCTCCGCTAATTGGGGACTACTCCTGGAATAGTCAAACGAAGGGGAGGCTGAAATCAATCCCTATATGCCTGTGTTGTGCCTGGATTTGCAGGCCCCTAATCATAGACCCATGGCCGAGCCACTAACTATCTGAAACTGTCGACGACCTTCGAGGCAGGAATATACCGCCCCCATGAAACCTGTGTCATGGTGCGGGCAAAGATGACCACATAGTTGTCGTCGGGACGATCTTGGGGCTCACCAAACTGACACTGTACGCGCCCGGGCAGGTATCTCTCGATCATCGTATGCTCGCGCCCCTACATGTAACAGTCCTGATGGGCAAATAAAAGTTGATCTGCATTACCAGCCCATCTGGGCCGACTAAGGTACGGATGCCATACAAATACCTGCATCTCGTCCAAGACCCTCCTCCAATAGGGGATCTTGTGCTCACCTATGTGTGTAAATGACACACTGCCTTTGTAGCGCCATATGAGGGGATCGTCTGGCATCATTGGAACAGTAACAATCTAAGGCTGAAAGACTGCAATGTGCTCCCACGCCCATACGTGAAGAAGAGTCGCGCCTGCTTTGAGTGCTCTGCCATCGAGGTAGACGTACTCGTGGAGATCCCTATACAAAGATGCAAGAAGGACCAGCCCCCAAGCAAAACGAACTAGCCTGTCGCGAACCATATGCTCCCAGCAGAGTCCCTAGCCGGGACTGAAGTATTGGCCTCGTCTATCTGGGGCAACGAGACCCGAAATAATAGCCACAAAGACCAAGCAGAAGGGAGGTGCAAGGGTCCTGTGTCACTCCAGCTCGATCTTCCCCTCACAAATAACAATGTCCTCTATGGCGAGGACTTTGTGGCAGGCATTCCACCCCTCATCCATATCAAAAATGACCCGCCAACCATGAATCAAAAATCTCATAATGTGCCAAACGTCCTTCAAGGTGACGGTGGCCTCGTCGGTGGGAAGGTGAAACGAAGAGGTCTCACTATGCCATCTCTCAGCCAGCGCTGACAGCATCCCTAGGTGAGTGCAAACGGGCACTGCATAAGCGATGTACCATAGCCCCATGTCGCGAAGTCGATCCTGATCCCTGTCACTCAGGTCCCGCAAATAACCGAACAGATCCCGCAACTTGTTCTCTCGGGAGTAGAGCTCCCTCGCCGCATCCTACATCAGGAAGGGTCATCATGTTAAATTTTTTTGAAAAACTCTTCGCCAAGTGTCCAAGAAACCACTCCAGCATCGCAATCCGTGAAGGCGTCACAATTTGATTTTTAATCAAACTCTGATGCTAGGGCATTAAAGGCCGAAAGCGCACTACCGTGGTGCACTTTCCTTCCCAACGGTGCACTTTGAAAAGAAACAGGACCACCGCGTTGCAGTTTGTAAATCACTTCGCCGACCATGAGCTTAGTGTCGCAATTTGGAGTTTATTTTCAAACTCCAAACTGCACTGCCGCAGCGCAATTTGACACCGAGTGGCACAGTTTGATTTCTAAGCAGCACTATATAGCACCACTGTAGAATGACCAAATTTGAATGCATTAAATGAAGGCTAAAAACAAAAAACGAAGCTCAAGTAAGGATCACTTACCGGTGCCCCAATGTCGGGTGGCCTTTGGTACGTCCGGACTCGATCATAAATGTGCATCGGAAGCTGTCACTGCGCCATATCATCAAGAGGTCAGAGCTCAAATCTCAAGGTTGCTAATGGATGTGTGTGAAAATGAATTGAAAGCGACCCCTCGGAGCCTTTTTAAGCTTGAAAATTAGGGTTTTTTCACCCTGATTAGCTGTCCTGCTAGGGTTTTGGACTCTTGAAGTTGTTTTTGTCCAGTTGAGGCCTATTTTACATCGTTTTATTGTGTTTAGACACGTTTTTGGCCTCTTGGAGCCTTTTCGGACCTACCGGCACCTTGTCCTCTTTTTTCGTGAGATCACCCAAAAATTGAATTTTTTGTCTAATCTCTCGAGGGGGCAATATATTGGCATGTTTTCTCTCGTCGGGTAGTAGTGGGGCAAGATTTTTAAATAATAGAAAATTTTGGTTTTGATTGAGACCGTTTATTCTTTGAACCAGTGCAACAAGTGCATTGCTTCAAATAGGGGCAAAATGTAGACACGTAAAATGTACCGATTGACATTGTGCATCTGATCCCAACTACTAACATTGTTTCACCCAGAATCATCCTTCGGTCTAACCATTTAATCAAGTTTCCTTATTTGATTAAATTCATCAATTTCCCTCCCTTAATTAAATAAATCATTTATCTAATTAAGTCTCTCTCTTTTGTTAATTAAATCAATCCATCTGATCTAATTATCCCTATTTAATTAAATAATTAATTTTATTTGATTAAATCTCGAAAGTCTATCTATTAAATTAAATAAATTAAAACCTTATTTAATTTCATCTAACATCATCTCTTTTAATTAAATAAATCAAAATATTTATTTAATTAAATCTCTTATCACATTCTTCTCATTATTTGATTTAAATAAATCCATAAATTCAAAAATAAGCATTTATTGGCACAATCCTCAAAACTTGCACATCCTCCATCCACTCATAGGTTGACAAGTGGCATCTTTCCATTGGATAAATTTTAGTCCCACATTGCTCAAATTTGGACATTCATCCTTCAATCTCATCTATAAATAAGAGGCTTCATTCCTCATTTGATCATCCACAATTTAGGCAAAGTTACTATACTCAAATCTTTAGCCATTTTCACCAATACCATTGAGTTCTTAGCTGGGTTATGTAGGCTTTTAGCTTGGAGCACTCACCATCCTTCATCAAAGTGGATCATTCATCAACATACATCAATCTTGCATCATAGGAATTGGGAAAGGGCTAATTTTCACATCAAATTGGCACCAATTCCCCCATGGGATCATGAGTTTGCTAGTTTAATTAGGATTCAATCTCTCTTTTTTTTTTCATTGTGTTCTTCATCTCTTTTCCTAATTTAAGCTTTGTGAATGGATTTCATGGGGAATCCTTATTCTTGCTTGAATTCTCTAATCTAATGTGTTTGTTCTTATTGTTTTGCAGCTATTGGGATTGGGGTTAGCACACATACATAAATATAGGGAATATATATATTCCCTATATATATTCATATATATATTCAAATATACATAACATATAATATATGTTATTTACAAGAGTTTTAATATTTTAATATAATTTGATTAAACGGTCAAGGAGGATAAAAAAATGACCAAACCAAAATGTTCCTATCCACCAAAAATCCTTTTAACTTAGGTTTAGCACTTGCCAATACAAATCTTAGACTGAATCAACAAGGTTCCTCTAACCTATGCAAGTGAGTGTGCTTCTACTCAGATAGAAATACCAATGGTTCCAATACCAACCTCTTCTCTTGGGTGATACTCTCCCTCCCCCTCTGGAGGGTTTGAACCTTTCCTGCATCCAACTTAGAGCAACATGTTTGTAGTTAATTGATAACATATAAATCATATTCACAATATAGCTTAAGCATCATTAGAGCATTTAAAAGTAGTTTCATCATATTGTGTATTCATTCATTTCATTCAACCCGTCAAATATCATCATGACATAATCTTGCATTAAATCCATATTTGCACATAAAGATTAAAGTAATTTGGTAATTTAACATTGGGGTGTAACATACCCTCCTCCTTAAGAATCATCTTCACTGATGATTTAAAGTATCATATCATATATAAATTCAAATAAAGGTTTTACTTTTAGCTTTCAAAATCATGAAAGAGATGGAAACTTTTTGTTTAATCGCATTATAATCTTCTATCGTAGCACTGTCCTCCACAAACTGGTCTTATTGGACCTTGCACTAAGTGACCCTGCTAACACACTAGAAGAACTTGTGTGATTCAAGAAATCTTTCTCTTCTAAGAACTATCTTGGTATATTCTTAGCATCATCACGACTTTCCTTCCTATCATTCTTCTCTACTTATTTCTCTTCTTGATCAATCTGATCTACTCTTCCATTTCTGACAACATTTTTGGACCAAGGCTAATCCTATTTTCTATCTTATCCCAACTTATAGGAATTTGACACTTTCTTCCGTATAATGTTTCAAATGGATCTAATTTTATCATGAAATGATAGAAATTGTTGTAATGGGAATATTCTACAAATCCACCAAGACTTGGTTTACCCTTTACATCTAACTACCTATCTCAAGGTGATAAGCTTAGCTTATATTCAATTGAATTTTCAATGAGGTGAATATGGTTTACTAAAACCTTAACATTACTCGTGTGTCCCTATCTGAGATAACCTTCTTAGGAACACCATGCAACCTAAACACTTCTTCCACGAATTTGCGGCTATGACTAGTTCCCTACTTATCAAATCTCCCGATATGAAATGGGATACCTTGATGAGCTTTGTCTGCCACTACTATAATAGCATTATGCCTATTCTTTGACATAGGAAGACCTTATACAAAAATCTAGAGTAAGGATCTGCCACTTCCTCTCTGGAATTTCATGAGAATATAAAAGTCCTACCGAGTGATGATGTTTTTCTTTCACCCTTTGGTACTCTAGAAAACTTGCTACAAACCTTGCAACATCTCTCTTCATTCCTTTCCAGAAATATAGGGATTTTACCTCAGCCAAAATTTTTGCTACTCCAGGATGTCCTGAACATGATGCAAAATGAACTTCCTTCCACATAGTATTCCTTAACTCTTTGGAGTCTAGTACACACATCCTTCCTCTAAATCTTAGTAATCCATCTGGTTCAAAATGGAACCCATCATTCCTCAATTCATGAGGATCATCCACGAGAAATTTTTTGACTCTCATAGTTTTCAACTCCCTTGGACTTCTACCACACTTGATTCTTGAAAAAAAAGTGAATAGATATTATCAAGTGTCCATATGCCTCCTCTGACTTAGGGAATTTGCAACTCAATTTTCTTTTCCCTTTATATAATTGATTTCAAAAATCATAATCTAATATTATCTCAAGCCATATTACTTGAAGAGAATTTAGATTTGGTTAGGTAAACAAATAATTTAGACCATGATGGTCTGTCTTTAACTCAAATGGTTTCCCAAGAAAATAATGTCTCCACATTTGTAGTGCTTGAACAACTGTCACTAGCTCGAGATCATGTGGAGCATAGTTTTGTTTATATGTCTTCAATTTCCTAGACTCATAGGTAATAACTTTCCCTTCTTGAATGACATCCTACCTAATTATTTTCCCAAGGCATCATTGATAATCACCAATTGGCCTTTCAAATCAGGAACTTTTAGAATTAGTGTCGTAGTTACTTCTCTTTTATTTGGTCAAAGGCTTCTAACTTTTTCCTGACCATTCAAATATTTTTCTAACATCTCCTATAGCTAAGCCTTCAAATCCAACAACTTTGTTGTGATCATTTGATAAGAAACTAAGGTTTTTATCCGAGATCTACATCTATGGAGAAGTCAAAACTTTTCTTAGGAAGTAATCTAGGCAATTTGACTGGGAATACATCATCAAACCCCATTGAATAGGGTACTTATCTATATATCATCTTTTCTTGATCCATATACTCTTCTTCCCTTCCTTAGTGTTTTCGGGACTCATAATATATTAAATCATCTTAAAAGTTGAACTCTTTGTATTCTTCTATTTTCTCCATTTTGACCACAAGGAGTTAACATTCGTCTTTCTTGGCCTTCTAAAACTAAATGATTCTTACTTTCCTTAACTTACCCTCACTAGGTGTACCTTGCAAATAGTTTTTATTCCCAAGGTTTTCTAGTCATTCTAGTGTTTTAGCATAATAGTCTTGTAAGGAAGCTAAGGTAGTGGAACTTCCTGAACTAATCTTTAGAGGAGGATAATGCAAAACTTTTACAAATTTTTAACAGTTACATAGAATTAAACAGAAATCTAGATAAATATCATGCATACCAAAACACAATGATTTACATAGGGAAAACCCTTTCGAAAGAAAAACCCCACACTCCAAAATCTGCCCAATATATTATTCAAAAATCACAAAGATTACAATATACTTGCAGAGCAAGCTTCTCGCAGGAGTATCACCAACCAGAGATCCAGATGCAACACGAATGCTATTAGACTCTCATATTACATCACAACACACAACATTAATACAATTCCCTCATAAAATAGGGTTTCTTTCTAGGGAAAGTTAAGCTACTGAAATATCGGCTATCGGATCTAAGACCTAATGATGAATGATCCATATTTACAATAATAAAATATAAATAAAATTTTCCTTTCGGGGGTACTACCCCCGAGCCCCCATCAAGGCACGTAGCCCCTGGACCCCTCATGGGAGGGGAACCCCCTCATGCCCCCCCCATCACTAACGTATCAATAGTACCTTATGTAATTACAAGGTTGAGACACATTTTCCCAACAAGTCTCCCATAGGCTTGTGCCTCCATTACCAATTTAACCCGAGAATGACATCAAAAGATCATAAGGCTACCTACAAATTTACTCTTGTTGAGTCACTTGGTAGTTCAATTTTAGCTTTAAACCAACATTGCTCTGCCTGAGCTCTTGTCCAGTTAGCTATACATGCATGACTCAAGCATGTGCAATTGATTGAGAACCATAGTCTAAGAGTCTATTTCTTTTGGCATACTATCATTTTGATTTTAATACCAAAACCTTTAGGGATTAACTAATACTTATGCATTTTACCTAATCCAAGGTTATGTACATCAAAACCACAATCTTCTTAATCATATGATCGTTCTGAAATAAATCAATCTTCTAGATTATAGTTTATAAAACAAGAATGGAAATATCATCCCCCTGGTATCAGACTTACAAAACAACATTTAATTCATCCCCCTAGTATCATATTATAGTTTATAAATCAAGTTACTAGTTTTTCCTATTACTTCAAAATAATACTATCATACTTTCCTAGTCACTAGGAAACATCTCCTCTACCTGTGCCATTATGAGAGCATTGGAATGGGGAATAAATGCACAAGACAGTAGCATAGACAAGGCATGCAAAAATCCTCAATAATTGAGGTCTCATGTAACACCCCGCCATGCAAACCCCAAAGGACAACTACAACTGACAAATTACTGCACAATTTTTTTTTTGAAAGTGAAACATTACATAAGATAAGTATGCACATACATTTGGGTCAAACCACAATAGTGGTTTACAATTTTTTACAGGAAGGAAATTTCAATTTTTTTCCTTTCCCCAAAATCAATGGGTTCGGTCGAACCCAATGATTCGACCGAACCACATAATATGTTCAGTCGAACCACTGGTTCGACCAAACCCCCAAACCCTAAACGAAAATAATAATATTTAAAGGGGTTTGGTCTAACATGGGTCTGACCAAACCCCCTTAAATAAAACATAAAAAAAAAAAAAAACATTATCATTTTCGACTGTCATTTTCACTTTTTACCAGCTGCTTTCCCTGTGCTTGTGCGTGCAACGAACAGAGAATGTGATCTGCAAACAACTTCATCTTTTCGGCGAACTCAAACTCAACTTCGTCTCTCCAAATTTTGTCACCCCAACTTGCATATCAAGCACCAGGTATGTGAAATTTGAATTTCGTAGAGTTTAAAATGCATTTGTTTGTCAAATTTCGTAACCCTAAATGCAAATTTTTTCAAATTTGTTGAATTGAAACTGCATTTTTTTGAAAGTTTCTAAAGAATTTTCAACATACATTATTTCTACGATACATGCCCTATCTATGCTTCCACATTTTGCATACATTTCTACTAGGGCACCTCCAATTTATTTGAGGCATTATATCAAACAGTTCATGGTAATTTTTGATGGAGTATGATAGAAATAGTGTTTCATTGTATGCACCCTATATCAAACAATTCATTAACAAATTTATTTGAGGCATTATATCAAATAGTTCATGGTAATTTTTGATGGAGTATGATAGAAATAGTGTTTCCATTGTATGCACCCTATATCAAACAGTTCATTAACAAATTTATTTGAGGCATTATATCAAAAACACTATTGGAAATTTATTTGAGGCATTATATCAAAAACACTATTTATATCATACTCGTCAAAAACACTATTGGAAATTTATTTGAGGCATTATATCAAACAGTTCATTAAAAACAAATTTATTTGAGAAATTATATCAAACAGTTCATGATATAAAGTTTAGGGTGCATACAATGGAAACTTGGATAAAATTCTTCATATTTTTCCTTTGAGTCTTATGACATTACTCCAAAAATGGTTGGTGAACTAAATGTATGAATCGAAGAATAAATTTAGAGGAAAGAAACTAGATTATTTGAATGAAATGTATAATAAAATAGTTCTATTAGGATTAGAAGGAATGAAGGTATTATTAAATTTTCTAGTACATTAGGAAAATATAAAAATATGTCCACTTTACTATATATATATATATAAAACTATTCTTCATATATCCATGTTAAAACTATTAAAAATTAAATTACATAAATCAATTTTAAATTTGTACAAAGAAATAAATGACTTTGACTAAGAGCGAATATTTAAAATATAGCTATCCTCTTTGCAAAATCCAATTTGATTTGAGATATTTATGGACAAAAAATATGGATGAGCATGAGGTAAGTAAGAAATAATAACCTTAATTTATATCTTCCCTCATCAAATAATTTCACGTTTAAAGAGTTTCTTAAGGCATATCCAATTATGAAAAACTATTATATACTTGTTATAACTATATTAAAGTATATCATGAATAAATTAAAAGGATAAAAAGTAAATCACTAAAAACACATACATAAATCATAGAAGTAAATTGATTAATATAAGGAGATTCAAGTGGTTGGATAATTTTTTCCAAGGAGTGGAAGAGGTTAAGAAGGAACCATCAAATAAATATAATATTTTAAATACTTTAAAAGAAAAATACATTTCTCCCTACTCTAAATTGAAATGGTATTCCTTCTAAGATGATAATAATTGAAAAAGAAGAAAATAATCATTATGAAGATCAAGTACCATTGATAAGTTTTAAGAGATCAAATAAAATATTCAACAACAAAAGAAAAAAGAGAAAATAGTTAATGCTAAAGAAACAACTACAACCAAGCTACTATGTTATAAATTCTCCTCTTATGTAGTCTTCATTTCCCTATAAATTGTGGCCTCCTTGTACAAATTAGCTATTGATCATCATAGTGAAACAAATTTAACATTTTGAAATGGTTAAACATTATTATTATTTTTATTCAATATAAGTATAATTATTATGGGTTCATTTCTCCTCTCCTACTCTTCCTAATAAGGTTCTATTTTACAAGCCTCATATAAATGTTAGGGTTCTAACTTCTAAAAATTGAATAGTGTCAACTTAATCTCATTAGACAATGCTCCCCTAGTATTAATGGGGCCAACTTTTTATCTATCAAACTCGGCTATGTTTACATTGAATAAGAATTTGACACCTTTATCCTGATACTTGAACTAAGATATCTTGGCTCTAATTTTAGTCATTTTATCTATAAATTATTGGTGACATATCCATTCGTGTTTAGTTTTAATCATTTATTATTGCAATTAATTAAATTACAAGGAGATTCTTGAAGCTTGTATTCCATCCCCACCATTTTTATTCTAAATATTTGACATTTTCTTTCAACTTAAAGTCTAAATTTTATCCTTAATGCTATACATATTTTTCTAGGATAACACATATTCATTATATTTCACTAAATGTGTTTAGGCATAGAAGAAAAACCTTCAATATATCTTTAAGATAATTTTGATACCATCAAGATAATCCCACCTTTCATTGCATTAATATCAAGGTTAACTATCCCTTCCTCTTTACATGCTTTTCAATTAGAGTATCCTCTAGTAAAAATAGAAACATTAATAGTGTGGTTATCAAAGAGTGTCTAGGGACATGCACACATCACTATTATTAATAAATTATAAGATTGTAAGAAATGTTTATGGAAGAAATAACTATCTAATAGAGAATATAATGTATTAGTATATATCTAACTATTACATATTTTAAATAAAGCCCCTTTAAAATATATTATTGCCATTTAATGAGTCAACTAGGTTCAAAATTATTTTCATCTTATTCCCCCAAAATTCATCACCTTTACAACAAAACTTGATTTCATCTATTTTATCTTATTTATTCTCAAATCATATTAAAATCATCACCTTAAACTCTAAGAACTATTTGGTAACTTATTTATTTTATCTTCATTTAGAAAGGGGTGTGAAGGGGATTTAGAACCTTTTAAAGTTTCTTTCAAAATAACTAGGAAGATTGTATTCATTGCCTTTCTTGTTGCTTTTAGGATTAGTGTTATGAATTTTGTGCCTTCATTCTTAAAAATTCTTATATCAACTCATTTAGCATTTCCATGATCTTTTTATATGGGAAAGTTCAACATACAATGAGGTAGACACTTTCCATTTTTTTTATTCCTTAATTAGTTCTTTCTAGGGAAACTTTTAGTCTTTTCGAACACCTTACAAAAATATGATAAATGTGATTATTTTTCTTTCCAAGTGTCTATAAATTTTTTATGTGCTTGGATATATAATTGAGATGATTCACTCATAATGTACAATGATAAAAATTTAGTATATATGAAAGAAATATTTTTGAGACATCAAACTACCATTCTACATAACTCTCACATGGAAATAAGAATATTATTTTATTTTAACTAAAGAAATTTGTGTACTCTATCTTGAAAATTACTAATTAATTTTGAATTATATACTTATAATTTAAAATAAGAGCATCCTTTGTAACATGGAATAGATAGGTTAATTTTAATGAAATAAAATATGTTTTTATATTAAGAAAAATTTACAATATATGGAACTCATACATTGAGAAATTGACTAAAATGTAACTCAGATGAGAATTAAGATGCTCGAATAATTTATATACCTTCTTTCAATAATTAACATTAGAAATTAATACTTGGCTCATATTGTATACCCACCTCCCAATGGTCTTGGAATGGATGCATTTAGATGGAGAAGGATTTCAAAAGGCTCATGGTACTTGTGGACCCCTCAAAGGCATGATATATAACACATGAAATTTATTTATGAAATTTGGTCTTTTGTTGTTGGCTTCTAGTATGAATGTTATCTATAAGGTGGAATTCTTAGTTGAGACTCTCAATCTTCCATTGATGGTTTCTAGTGTGATTATACAATATGCTCGCCAAACTGTATTAATTTCTAATGTTGATTATTCAAAGAAGGTTTTGTTTCATAAGAAGAGACCTATGTTCACATATTCCAAGGCATGTTATTATCCACAATGCATGACACTTCTTCACATCTCTACCAAGTTCTAAACAGATACAGATCTACCATTTCCATGGAGGAGATTAATGATTTAAAAAGAAAATATATCATGCCATTTCTTTCTTGAGAAGTCATGTTTGCATTCATGATATGCAACTTCCATCTTCATCCAAAAAGAAATTTTGTTATCGTTATGTGCCTGATATTAAAACAAATCAAAACCTTCATTTGAGCATGATCGCCAACACAAAGGTAAATGAGTGGAAACAAAAGAAAGCTCGGTTAATGGCTTTCAGCATGTTGGTGGAAAATCTACATCTTTTTGAAAGTGGCTTCCTAGCTTATTAGTCTTATGTTTAGTAAGGTTTTGTAATCTCCACTGTGTTATGTATTCGGGTCACGGGTATATCTAGTATGATGTCTTCTTTTGGGTATTTTAGGTGCATAAGAGAATATGCATATGTACTGATGTATTCAATCAATGTGCTTTTGTAACATTGTAATCAGACAATTGGTCATTTGTACTAAGACCTCACTGGTCTTTTTTATATTTTGTAAAATTTGTTACTCGGACTGCAACTAGGGGTTTTCTTGCTAGTTCTTTCCCGCCAATATGTCCGCCTAAACCAGCTATATGTAAAATATTATATATAAATAAAATTATAAGTGGTCTCCCACTTTTGCTTAAAAAAAAGGTTCTTGTAAATGTCCACATCTTTTTCCTTGACACAATTGTTATTTCTTAAAAGATTTCTTATGATTTTTCATAATGTTGGTCAATACTTTAAACTGTAAATATTCTATAGTCATGCTCTTAAATGTCATAAGAATATGTCATAAGAGAGTTTCATCTTATAAAGCTATAATAATATTATATGCATTTAGAACATCTTAGACACCTCCCTTGAAGCATTCAACAAATGAAAAATAACTACCAACACAAAGTGAGATGCCTCATTTCCTAATATGAGGACAAAATAATAAATCAAAATATTAGGATGCAAGGTTGACCCACCTTTCCCAATACTTGGCTAAGTTTATCATCTATTGAGGAGTGGATCCCAACAACAATTGTGCTTAGTGCTTACTACTAATCCAAGGAATACCTATTCATTTTTTCTTTATTGTATGCCTAATGACTCCTCATCTCAAGTTAAATTGTGGGAATGGATTTTTATGCCCTCCCTATGACTAAATGGCTACAAGGAGGTGAATATGATATGGTGGAAAAAACCAAGATACAAGTTGGTTTAGTTCTCATAAACTCTCTAAAAAGTAATTGAATTCCTACATCCTAACTAGAAATATCATGAGGGGTTTAGATCCCATTTTAGACAAAAAAATATTCTTATATTGATCACTAGTTCACTTGGACCAACTAAAGAGATGGTGAACTAAGGGAAAATTAGTTGTATTGATAGATTAAAACTTAGTTATTTCTCTTTCCATTGTCCCCTCTCCACAAAACACCCTTATTTAAGTAGATTCTATTAAACCTATCTCACATATCACCTCCCAATTCTTTAAACTTTTCAAACTTCTTATTCCTCATACCTAATAATCTATCCTTCAAGCTCAACACTTCCCACCTCAATCAAATTGATCACCTTGCTTCCCTAATATCCCTTTGGTTGATGTTCCTAGACCTCATCAAAATGGTAAGTGGATACAATTGTGGAATGATGTGATTAAATCTATTGCACTACCTTACTATGATCAAACGAATAAGAATATGGCTAGAAAGAGATCTAGAATGGAAAAAAATATGGATCCAAATAGAAAAAAAAACTTGTTTTGGCTTTAGCACTTACTAATAACTTTTCTACAATGAGTGGTTTCTTCCGTTGAAATAAAACTTAGAATATTTGAACTTAATTGTGGTAGAGGATCTCAATTAAGAGATAGGCTACATTGGATGAAAGGATATAAGGGATACAAATTATTTTTTAGTTATCTCGAACATATTTACATTCTCGAGAGTGGATAATATCTATCATTGATCAAGAGAGGTAGTTCCATGACAACTCTAATGATATTAAATCCATTTTCCTCCAACATTACAAATAATTTTTAATTGATCTAGTTGAAGGAGATCCACGTCAAGATATAGTGAAAAATTATGGGCATAACAATTATATATTTTTTAACATATATAAAATGTATGGTTGGATTAGTGAGATATTTATAACAAGTATGCAATATGAAGTCAAAATTTATCAGATTTGATTCTTAATAAATTAGTTTTAACGATTCAATTTATAGCTTTATGAAATCTATAAGTTTAAATAGTTTGATGGTATCTAAACTTTATACATATAAAAATATGATAAATGTCTGATTATTTTGCTTTCCAATCTATAATTTTTTGATGTTCTTGGCTATTTAATTGAGATGATTCACTCATATTGTAATGATAAAATTCATCCTCATATGGAGGATTTTATATTATCTTCCATTAAATCCATCCTCTTTATGAGATTCTTATGGAATATTGATATTCTAGTGTGAATTCTTAATTTTAGACATATCTTAACTAGATAAATTTAGGTTCAATGAAGGCAATAGAACTTTTTTTTCACTTACATAATCCTATTTTTGAAGTTAATTTATGTTAACAACTATTAGATTAAATATTTTTATCCCAATTATTTTCAAATAATTTTATACTAATCTTTGTATTCTTATTCTTTCTTTCATCGTTTCATTTAAAATTTGAACCATTTAAGGATGCTATGTTATAGATTATAGTTGGACCTTCCAATTCTTTTTAAATTGTTAATGGTATGAAAATATTATTGATGAGTAGATGAATTATTACAACTATTTTAGATTTGTATTCCCTTTATCTAGATATATTATTTACCAAAGTCTCATTGCTCTTTTAGGTTTATTGTATATATATATATAACATGGAAAATGCAGATCATGTTCTGCCTGCGCCAGGTTCTTTGTTTGCAAATACTAGTAATGAGATTAAAAAATTGAGAGATTCATTAGCACAAGGTGCAAACCCAGGGATATATAGTGAACCATGCATGTTAATATTGCATAGCCTAGAAAAACTAAAAGATGAACTTGAGAGGACTAGTGCATATTCCTCAGATAGAGTGACTGTTATTCTTTCCCGCATGTGGGAAGAAGTACATGGTGGCATTCCCCTTAAACAAATTCAAGATAGTGTCACCAAAGAAATGATAAAAGCCACTTTGTTTTCCAGACATTTTATCAAAATGTGCGTAAGGTTAGGGGATACCAGGTCACTAGATGTGTTGATCATGCTATGGCCTCATTGATCTACCCATGATTTCTTGCAGCACATGGTCTATACCCAAACAATGACCAGATTCCATTGTATTTGTTCAGCAGTTTATGTTGAGGTCCATTTGGGCCTCAAAGTTAACTACTTGGACATTCCACCATATGTTGGTCAGGGGCATGGCAGGATTGTTGATAGGCCCACCTATCGTCGAACAGATAGACCACCCCCAGTGTTTAGGGTATTGGTTGGTGAGAGGTATCTTTCTCTCACCCCAGCTCTAGCCCCCATAGCAGATGAGGTTTTCATTGCTTCCCAAAAGGAAGCAATTGACACTGCTGGTGACATGTGGCTACCACCACTAGGATATCTAATGATCATGTAGGTCAGTATTTGATGTCCAAACATTCCTGATCCATGCAATTTTCAGCATAGTGGACCACCATGGATCCTTTTATAGTGGCTGACATCCCTACTCCTACACAGCTTGATGCACTTACAGGAGATATGTCATGCATGACTCTGCATTGTTTGGCTAAGGACCTATTGGAGGCATATGCCAACATTGCATCAAACAATGGGATCAGTATAGAGCATGTTAGAGATCATTTGAGATGCAGAGGTCGTTCAGTTCCAAGATCCCATCACTCTCAGCCGGGCACTAGTGCGCATTAGGATCCACCTACAATTCATTCGGCAGCTGCACAGACTATGGGTTTTACTAATATGTTGATTGGTGTTGGTTCATCATCGCCGATGCCATCTCACCTTCATAGTCCTCTACATTCATCATTTTTGGCATGACATGGGATAGATCGAATGGATGCAGATGTTGATTTGTCGCTTGACCGTTTGGTGGATATGGTGGAGGCGATTGTTTCAGAGGACTTAGGTCATCCGATATCAGATGATATTCATGTATGTGTGCATGTGCATGTTTCAATTCTTTTTTCATTATTTTTAATTTTTTTTTAACTAGATATTCATGTAAGTTGATATATGTATGTATATATATTGTTACACGTGGACATACCTCATATCACTCCTAGCCTTGGTCCAAATCATGTGCATGATCGATGTGACTCTGTGGATGAATCTATTGCTAGTGGACATGTGAGTTTTTCATTTTTATATAATCACATGTGTATATGTACATGCAATATTTATGTATGCATAGATCTAGATTAATATTTAAAAATACAAGTTCATTTAAAAATAACTTTCATAAAATTCTATTTAATATAAATTATAAGGTATTAACACATCTTGTACACAATTTTATTTGCAGGGCTCAGCACATCCATCAGAGCAGGACCATTCTCATTCAGATGGCCATTTGACTAGGAGTAGACATTCATATTAGGCCATGCACACTAGATTTTTTATCTTTACCACATGCATTTGCTTATACATGATGATCTTTAGTATTTGAGATTTGATGATCTCTAACTCACATTTGCTTATATGATATACATACATTTGCTTATTTGTTGATCTTTAGTATTTGACATTTGATGATCTTTAATTTACATTTTGCTTATATGATATGTACATATATTTTCTTATATGATATATACATACATTTGTCTCTTTTCTTATAATATGTGTTATCTTTATATGTATTGAATCCCTTTACATGTATGTACATGTGTTTGCTTATGGTTTAAACATGTTTACACAAAATATATGTATGCATTTTCTTTAAATATTCAATATACATACATGTTTTCTTATTTTATGATCTCTTACAACTTACATTTCCTTATATTCAATATACATTTGATTTCTAGTAGAATTTTAGGGAAATCAATGCCACTTTATAATTAAGTTCATTCATGTTGATCACAATAATTTATTTTTTTTAAATGACTTAAGCAAAATGAACCATTGAGTTGAGAACAAGATTTAATCTTTTTGACAAGTAACTTGAAATTCAATTCAAATATAATTAAGAAAATCCACCAAATTATACTCTATTAATGCTTTTGACAAGTAACTCTTGAAATTCAATTCAAATATAATGAAGAAAATTTAATCCAAATTATACCTCTATTATACATTTTTGACAAGTAACTTGAAATTCAATTCAAATATAATTAAGAAAATTCAATTCAAATTATACCTCTAATATACATTTTTGACACTTTAACAAAATTCTAAAATTACTAGATATGTTGTGCATACCTATGAATTAAATAACAACAAACTCCACAATGAAATAACTTGTTTGTTTACTAAAGATTCATTTAAACTAGGATCTAGTTATTCCATGTACACTAGAATAATTTTTTTCCCATCCCGGATATGCATATAAATAGAAGCTTATTTTTCATTATTTTGGATATCAAATTGCAAGATTAATTGTCATTTATATCACTTGGAGCGCAGATTTTGGAGAAGTTTTTACACATTTATCAAGGAGGCAAATATTGGAGCTCGACAACTTTTCATTTTTATCAATCAAGGAAAAAATTGGAGAATAATTTAACTAAGTTGGCAGAGGACTTGTTTTGAGTCATCTACAAGTTGAAGACGAAAATGGGACAACAAAGAAAAAGAAAAAATGCGTCTCAATGAAAATTGTCAAAAGAAGAACATAAGAGGCGTGAACAAAACTTGGAAAATTATCATAGAAAGAAACAAGGTACATGCTTGTTTCTTCTCTCTCTCACTCTCAAGTGTGTGTTTAGGACTTTTACTTTGAAAAAACATGAGTATTCATTTGATGGGATGGAATCCATAATTTGTGCATTACTCCACCCAATAATTTGGTTAGTACACCTAAACATAAATTTGTATGTGCATACATTTTGCATTGGCTTTATTATTAAAATTAGAAATGTTTAATGTACATACCATTTTTCAACTTACAATACCCCAACTTAAAATGTACTCTTAAACTAAAATATTGTACATTAAATCCTTCCCTACAAACCTTACACTTATCTTTTACCAATACCTTTGTTTAATATTTTTGTCATCACATTACCATTGTTGAGTATTGCATCTACACAATTTTCTCTTTACTTTTTTCATGAAGAAAATGATAGTGTACTTCCATACATGCTTAGTTCTCCAATGAAACCTTAAATTTTGTGTCCCTCACTATGCCACTTTGATTTTCATAATTTTTTCAACCACATTAATTATTTTATGGCTTTGCAAATTCCTATATATTCTAACTTTGCACTTTGAAAGAAACCATTATTTTTTCTTAATTATTCATGAGCTACACCTTCATGTACAATGAAGTAGCATTCTAATGTTGATATTTGGTGATCAATATCCCTATCCAATCTACATTGCAACATCTAATTAGCTTAAGATTTTTCTAAACTCCCCATTGAATTTAATCTAATGATCAATGGTTCCTTAAAAATATTTTTTAAATATTTTAATAAATGCCCAATTCTAAGCTCTAGAATTATTTGAAAATTTGAACTCAAATTATACTTAAAGCCAATGCAATGTCGGGTTTTCTAGAGACTAACACATGTATACATCAAAAATCAAGCTATATGGTGCCAAGGAATAATAGTTATATATGATAGATTATTCTTTAAATTATGTCTTAACACACATTTGTTTTGAAGGTTTCTAACCATGTCATTGCACTTGAATGACTATAAATACTTTTAAATGTCCTCAAGTCATCTTGGTCATGCAAGTTGCAATGTTTATATGATCCTTGACTCCAATTCTTTAAGCCAAGTCTTTTTGTTTCAATATTTGTGCTTTGTGTCTTTGGTCTTTTATTTTCATCACTTCAATGTTCTCAAATTATTTTTATGTTTTATGCTCTATGGATTCCTCAAGCTGGAGTCAAGCCAAATCTAGATATTGGATCAAACGAATCTGTTGAAGAACACATGGACCTTGAAGTTAGGGAGGAGACCCAAGTTCAAACAATGCTTGTTGGAGAGGGGTCAAGATAACTTCCTTCTCTTGGTATGGATGAGCATATAAAACTAGCACAAACTTCTCTCACTTATAGCATCATGTTTTATCAGTTTGTTTGCTTTCATACATAAACTTCACTTATATAACATCATCTCTCAATTTTTTTTGCAAAATATTTTGTGACATGTAGGAAGGGCTCAACAAGCAGGAAGTTTTCATGCTCAAGTCGAGCCAAATCTAGACATTGGATCAAATGAATCCGCTCAAGAATGCATGGTCCTTGAAGATAGGGAGGAGGCACAAGTTCAAACAATGCATGTTGGAGAGGGGTCGGGATCACTTCCTCCTACTAATATGGATGAGCATATAAAACTAGTTGAGAAGGTGAGGAAACAAATTTCTCATAGAAATTTAGATCATTTACTTGAAATGGATATGGAGAAACTGAAATTTTATGCCAACCAGCCTTATAGTAAGAGAAAGAGGTCAATGACTAAATCTGTAAATGGAATGATCAATCATCTTGTTACACTTGAAAAAACCCAATTGTTATCACGTTTACTTCTTCGTGATGAGCTCAAAGAGTCATTAGAATTGTTGGGTGTACATTCGGCATCAAATAAGAAGAAACACATGGGATTACAAAAGGATATTGTTCAAAATGTTAAAAAGGGTTTAGATTCCATTGGGAAAGGATCTCGGTCAGTGGATAAGGCCACTACAAGAAGGGTGATGTTGGCATCTATTGTACATCAAGATATAGCAAGAAAAAGAAAAATGTCTGCACTTTCAACATAAATTTGTTATAGTAGAACCACATTGATAAAATATGAGAAAAAGAGAAAGTTTTTGGATGATAGTTTAGAAGGAAATTGGGAAATTATGTGTAGAGCTCCCCGTTCTAATAGGATTGAAGATTTTGTTAGGAACTTGGTCTCAGGTTTTTGGCATGATTAGACTCGTCCATCATCAAATACTAGAGATGTTATGAGACACAAGATTGGACCTAGTATTTATGAAAATCATATCAAACATTGGCTAGACATAACACAATTTGAGATGTATATGAACTTTTGCAATGCATATCCTCATATAAAGATTGGGCAAACAATGTTTCAAAGGTTAAAACCATATTATGTGAAGATAAATAAGTTTTTTGAAACTTGTTGTTGTCGATATCATATTGAATTTGATCTCTACTATCGGTGTTTTGAAAGATGAGAGAAAGATGTGGGTTTCAAAATGCACCTCCCTAAACAGGAGAGAAGTTTGTTCATAAATTCTATATTATGTGATCATGAAAATGGACCTCAAATAAACTGCATAAAAGGAATTTGTGAGACATGTGGAAATTTGGCTAAATTTCCTTCAAAATTTGAGGATACTAACTTAACAAAGACAATAAATTACAAGAGGTAAGTACTATTTTTAGAGAGTTTATTTGTTTCAATTTCTCATAGATCAAGTTATTTGGATTCTCTTTGATGTAATGTTTCATTGATCAAGTGTAGTTTATTAGTTATTCACATATTTTATTGACACAGGTACAAGTATGTAAAGTTGCAAACAAATTTTGGGAAAGAATCCACAAGGTTGAACTATGTAGAAGAGGAGATTCCCATTGGAAAATTTATGGAATATTTTCAAAAATTGATCACGACCATACAGCCATGCATTCCTTTTTGCTAAATTAGCAAGCACAACAATTCCAAACATTGAGAGATACTTTCCCACATGGAACAGTTCTATCAGTAGTTGACTTTGCAGAAAATTACTCCTTTGTACATCAAAAGGAGATTCAATCAGAGTATTACTTTTCAAAGCGGATCACTATTATGGTTCATGTGTGTTATCGACATGCACAATCAGAATTGGATGGTGTTGAGAGTATAGATGAAGAACGAGCCATTAAGAAAGAATATCACTTTTATATTAGTGATGATAAAGAGCATGACACACTTTTTGTCCAACATTGCTTTACAATATTTGTTGAGAATTTGAGAAGCAGGGGTGTAAAATTTGAAAATCATTTTGTATGGTCAAATGGATGTGCGACACAATTCAAATCTTCATGGCCATTCTATAAACTTTGTAGATATCATAAAATCTACAAAATGCCACATGTTTGGTGTTTTTTTTAGAGTGGGCATGGAAAGGGTGAGCATGATGGAGCAGGAGCTTGCATCAAACGAGCTTTAAGAAAGCATCAAATGAGTTATCCAGAAGATCATCTAGACAATGCACATGATGTTGTTGAATGGTACAAGAAACACTTTGCATCAAATGTGGTCGGCACATCTTCAAGAAAACCGACACATTCCACATAGAGTGTTTTGGGAATGTCGGTATCATATAAAATTACATTAAATCAAAATTTGAATTTTATTTAAATTTAATATATATATACATATTTGTTCACATAAGTTTTTGTTGTACATATGTATCTAAGATGCTTGGGATAGAAGATCGATGCATGGATCACAAAGAGGGGTAGAAAAACAGATCTTTGCATTGTGTTAGGAGTTTAGATAGTAAGCCATGGATGGATATTAGACGCAAGGTTACTCTTGTTTTGCGAGAGTGCATTGAGGGCTTCGATTATTCATGCAACAATCAAGAACTTACTTGGATATGTTGAGTAAATGGGATGATTGCCACTAGTTGTTTGAAACATATGATGGAAACACATATGATGAAAATGAGGGGAAGAAAGATTTGAAGACATTCCTTTGATTTCAATTGATTATGACCATATTTCAGGATTGGTTAGAAAAGGTACACATGTGTAAGTTTTCAATAATTTAAATATTATATATATCTAGTTAATGATCTTTAGAGACATTTCTAAATTTTTTAGAATCTTTTTTTGTAAATTTGGTGTACATGAGATGTTTTTGCAGTCATAGCAGAGCCTGGAAACATCAAAGGTGTTAGCTATTATTTATTGCATTGCACAGAAGAGAGGAATAAGCTAACAGAACCTGAAACAAGTGATGGAATGTCATTTCCCACAAGTGAGTTTGAATTAAAAAATTTATATACATTGTATTCACATGTGCACATTACATTATAAACATTAAATATATATTGTACAAACCTTGAGCACAAAAATGTTGCACACGTTCATATGTCTTACCTTAGGTTCATGTTTACCATGCAGGTTCTGTTGTAGTGCAAGGGACATGTCTAAAACAAGTCAAAGTTGTTCAGCATGGGATTCATTTTATTGAATATCAACCTGATAACAAGGTATATCAATATAGTCACTTAATAATTGCTACCACTCTACATCTTCATGCAATTCCACATGCACGTGGCCGAAGAAAATGGAAACTAGATAGTGATGATCATCAAAAAATTCTACATGTTATTGAAGAGCGGGCTGAACCAAAATCTTTAACTTAGATTATATCCATGGTTTTCAAGTTCACTTGTAACCATATACATGTTCAAATGAGAACTTATAGTAACTTGTACATAGTTATAAATAATTTTGTGTAAATTACAATTATATGTACATATTTGTTCCATGGAAAATTCTTAAGTTCAAGAATCTTTGATAGCATCATCTCTCAGTTTTTTTGGTTGCATGTAAATCCATATATATGCTTTCAATCCTTATTTGAAACGTAGTGAATTTTTTTTAAATCATTTTTCCTAAATTACAATTATATGTACAAATTTGTTCCATGGAAAATTCTTAAGTTCAAGAATCTTTGGTAGCATCATCTCACTTTTTTTGGCTGCATGTAAACCCACATATATGCTTTCAATCCTTATTTGAAACGTAGTGAAGTTTTTTAAAATCATTTTTCCTAAATTACAATTATATACAACTTATATTTGTTTCATGGAATTCTTAAGT
>VDFB02058242.1:284352605-284464405 GCA_007258455.2 Sequoia sempervirens | reverse complement strand
CCCACTCTCCCTTTCTCTCCCACTCCCTCCATATCTCTCTCTCAAGTCATAATTTAAAAAGAATATAATTTATATTTATATTAATATTAAAAATTAATTTTTAATAGAGGGGGTTCGACTGAACACATTTAGAATGTTCGACCGAACCCCATTCAAATCTTTTTTTCTATTTTATGATAAATGGGTTTGGTCGAACCCACATTCGACCGAACATTAAGTTTTTGTTTGACCAAATAGGTGTTCGACCGAAGAGGTGTTTGACCGAACCCACTAATTTTCACCTACATCCTCTTAGGCACCAGAATTGCTCAGAATTTTGCACTTCGAAGCTCGATTTGAGAATGAAAATGGAGGAGATCTCAAAAACCCAACTGGTATCAAGTTGCCCTCAAAATGAGCTATCCAACGAATATAATTTTAATATGTTTTGATTATATTATCTATTTGTTTTTTAAGTTTTATTAAATATAGGTTTTTCACTGAAAACAAAACTCTTTGTTCTGCACATGTGGAAAAATAGAAGATTATTAAAAAAAAAAAATTAAAATATGAGTGCACCAGATATTGGAGTCCTTGATCCAAAATAAATAAATAAAAGAATTTTGATACATACAATAAAAGTTATGCGTTATACGATCGCGTTATGTCTGAATTGTGAATTGATTTGACTTTGAAACTTGATTAAAGAAAAATATTCAATAAAAAACTATCTAACCAAGTGGAAGCACTAGATATCAAAGTTACAAATCTAAATTCAAAATTTGGAATTTTATCTTTCAAAGAAAAAAGTTTATGCATTATACGATGTGCATCACTTTTAAAAAATGTTATTTTTTGAAAAAACCAATTTTCGTGGGAGATGGAAAAAGAAGTGCAATCTGATTCCAAAAATTTTGGAAAAAATAAATTTAGAATCTACAGACAAAATGTGACAAGACTCTAGTTTGCATCATCTTCAAATTCCTCACGGTTTAACCACTATAGGTGCTCGAATGTGAAGATTTAGTTAAAAAAAAGAAGTCAGTGTCCAGTTTGGCCAAAAATTGTAAACCACTATTGTGGGATCACCCATTACATGAAAATAAATTATGCATTTACAAAATCATATACGTCCTTTGGGGTACACGGGGCGACATTACGAAACCTAGACTCTTACTAAAATGATAGCAAATGAAAACCAATATTTCATGAAAATAACATACAACCATCCATGATCATTAGAGATGAAAAAGATACATCATTTTATTACAATTCAATTCATAGTTTGATATTACAATTATGGAGCATATTTCCATAGATACAACACATCATGGATACATTAGTACATTACAAAATGCTTCCCTTATATTAACGAGAAGAGTACATCAAGTACAAGAAGAGTACATCAAGGAAGAATAAGGTACAAGCGTAGAATAGTCTCCAACCAAGTGAAGCTCTGGAAACTCTGAATCCGCTTCTGCATCACGAACACAACCTGGGAACCCAATGGGGTGCATAGCATATTCCACCCGACCGTGTGGGTCTGAAGACCCACCCCCCATGCTAGGAGATGACAAGAAAGACCCACAACCAAATCAGTCAGGTGAGCAATGGCAAACAAGAATCCATGACAAGAGAAACCACAAACACAAGACTACATCTCCTTCCAGAGGTACGAGCACAACAAGAGGGGAACAACAACATACAAAGTTGCTAAAGGGTGGAGTGTCATCACAAAATTTTGACATGGGTTACCCAATGCGGATCTTCATAGGTTACCGACCCCCTACCTGGTTAAACCCTAGAAACCTCAACCAATCCTCAACCCCCATTCTCACTCATGCGGGATCAATATACCTTTCAAGAGGACAAGGCAGTTGACCTTTGCCATTCCAGGCCTTCCCACTCATCCCAAGCCTAAATGAGCACTTGGGCCATGAGTGAGGCTACATTATCTGAATTAATGTGAGAAACTACCCAAACCCCCTAGTTAATTATTAGGTTATCACTAATTAAAGAAACCCTCAATGAGTTACCCGTATGCCACTTTTTGTGCTGGCCCCCATTGAAAGCCACTCCCCCTACTAACAACAAATCTCAAATTCTCAGACTGGGTAAGCCCACTTGCACAAATAATCAAAGCCAAATCAATAAATACACCAAGAGAGGCATGTACTGTCTCACGCTAGTACTTCAAAGTAAATGACTTCCCAGTACAAGGCTAAACCCACAAAAACACAATCCAAGTATAAAGATCAACCATTACCCAAAATGACAAAGTCATGTAACCACCCACTTTCAGGTGAAGCAAAATAAAACTCATGAAAATACTCAAGGCTTGATATGGGTTACCCAATGCAGATCCTCCTAGGTTGTTAGCCCCCATCCTAGGTTACCCAGGCAGCCTCACCGGATCCTCGGCCCCCACACCAACTTATGCAAGTCAAAACCATACCCCCTCAAACCTTTGGAAGAATCTCAAATTGCTAACACAATGGTTTCCCAACCATCTCAAATATGGCTATAAGAAATTCAATTGCAAAAAGTCTCCTCAATCAAAATTAACACAAAAGGAAGACACATCATGGAACCACAAAATGACTATATAACTTCCATTATCACAAATCAACAAGCGAAGAATAAGAGTGACAATATCAAAACAAGATCTTCAAACTCAATCAAAGCTAAAATAAACAATTCCATAGAAATCAATCACAATAATCACTGAATGACACAGTATTCAATTCACGCAATCCTTGAAATCACAATTACTCCAAAGGTTAAACATTACTTCTATTGGAACCATTACAAACTCACCCACATTCCACTAATCCAACACGACCCGATGAAAAATCACCGCCAAACAAAGCATCTCAAAGGGTAGACACATCGAAATGAAAACATCAATCAACCTTTAAACACTTGCATACACTCAATGAATAAACCCTAAAGAATAATACACAATCAAGTACTTTGTATCCATTCGTTTATTAGGAAATAATTTAAAATAACTAAAGAAGCATAAATTCTAAATATCCCAATAAATATCTTAAATTGCCTCTTAAGTTTCACTAAGACACCAAGAGTAATAAGTTCTGAAGAATATTTGAACCATCATTACATTTCCCTAACGATAACTATTAGGAAAAAATTTCATAACTAATTACAATCAAGTGATAAGTCCCAAATAATATTTAAGTCATCATTAATTGATGGGAAAAAAAATTTCAGGGACAGGGTGTTTTTTTATGAAGTCGTCATCAAATTTCCTAAAAAAGAGAAGGAACGTCTGAAATTGGTAAAAATTGCTAACAGCTACTTCGAAGCCGACACCATAAAAGCCCTATGTAGAAAGGTTCTTCGTGTTATCATGGAGTACATAACGGTGGATGGTCGCTTCACTAGGGTCTACAGTTATCACTTTACCCTGCTCAACCATTTCCGCTACAAGGTTAGGGTTTCTTTCCCCTACTATCTTCTTTGTTCTTTGAGAAAAAGTTTGAATGACCACAAGAAAACCCCAAGAAGATTCCCTATTTTGCATACTGGCCTGATTAGATTAATAGTTGAACATTACCAAAATTTTCTTGTCCCTGCTAATTTGGAAGCTTCCCTTGATTCCGAGGATGATGATACTGAACCTAGCTACTCGGGGTTTATGCCCAATTTAAGTCTGGCCAGAACGGTCCTTAGCCCACCTGCTGTCCAATCTGGTAAGAAAAACCCTAACCCCCTTTCTGTGAAAGCTCGTGCGGTGCCTGAGTTGGGAAGCCCATCCCTTAAAACCAAACATTTTGATAAGAATCCCTAGGCTAAAAACCTTGTCTTGTACTCTAAAGATTCCCCTGACTCTGAAGCGTCTGGCGCTAACAATACTGAGCCCTCTGCTGACCCGTCGTTGGATAAAAATGCTAGAACTGGCTCCCCTGTTCCTCCTGACCCTGCTAATACTTGTTTCAACACTGATAGGGATCCCACTATGGATGTTTTGAATTTAGCTAGAAATAATGCTGACATCCATTTCAAACTTTCGAAATGGACTTTTCATGAAATTAACGAGCTAAAGATAGAAAATTGGGCCCTTCAAAGTAAACTGGAAGATTTGGGAGCCAAGGTTGTGGCGCTTGAAAAGAAAGAAGTGGAATGAAGAGATTACAGCCTCAGCAAAGATACCCAGTACCATGCTGGCAAGAACATAAATATTGAAATTGAGGTGGAGAAAATGAAAAATATTGTCAAGATCATTGCCAAGCAAAACAATCGTATGGCCAGACACAACGCCATCATCATCAATGCCATGACTGAGAAGCTGGACAAAGCTCAACAGGGGTCTTTGGTGGTTGATCTGGAGGAAACCAATGAAAGAAACTAGGAGGAGGATGTTGTCATTTCTAAGAGAACCAGGGCCAATTTGAAGAGGAAGGCTCCCCCCACGCCGCAAATGATTCAAACCTTTAAGAAGGGTGTTCAAGATATGCAGAACCTAGAGGCTGAGACAGAGCCTGTCTTGGAGACTCTGAGTTAATTGCGGTGGGTTTTTTGTTGGCTCTTCTGCTGGATTTTTTTGCTTGACCTTCCTGGTCTTTTTTGAAGGGCTGCTGCTTGTTCTGGTTTCTTATTTTTGTGCATTCGGTTGTTTCTGTTGGACTTTTTTGTCCCTTCTTTTATGTTGTAAACTTTGTGGTTTCGGGTCCCTGTAAAACCTGTTTTACCCTTTATCAAAAATGATTCCCTTACACACCCATTAAGAAACTATCAGAATAATTAAAGAGCTATATATATAATAATCCATTTTAAATTCTATAAACCAATAACAATTTGCTCCCCAACCTACAATTTATACAAACAAATATATTCATATATATTATCATTGGTTTCAGTCTAATTGTTGATTATATATACATATGTATATATATATACATATGTATATATATATACACATGTATATATATATATACATATATGTATATACATATACATATGTATATATGTATATATATATATATATACATTAACATGCCACAATCTTTTCTAATAGAATTTCCCATGTTTTAAATTTAATATCTCTATTTCTATTTCTACATTTATTATGGAATCATTAAAGCATTAAAAACATTTATATAAACGTACTCTTTCCTAATCACAACCTAACCCAAGGACTTTTCTCAAATTTAAGACAAAACAATCAAATTACATTTATTAAACACTCATTATGATATTATACAAAATAATTAAAGAAGACATATTCTTTCCTTTCTAATAATTTCAAATTTACTCACTATACTGTTACTTTTTGTTTATCTAGATCAACAACTTCTAATTTATAATTCAATCACCTTTATTATCTAAATCAATTACCCTCTTATTTCATCTAAATCATTCCCTTACTCGTATTTGAATACATCAATGCTCTTAGTTTATACACAATTAAATAATCTTTTTTAATGGTAACTTATCCAATTATAACTCTATGATTAAAAACATTTTTTTTATTTCATTTCCCATCAATCCTAATTTGACTTGACTCATCATAGACTTAATAAATTGAATGACAATACAACTAATTTAACCACATCTCTCCATAAAGTAGGTTAATGATAATATACCCCTTTCCTATATATTTCTTTACACAACCAAATAATTATAACACGTATGTTATTCTTTTATTCTATTACCAACACCATTTCAATACACATATATAAGTAAGCATATTACCACTTAATAAATGTTAAGATATGATCAATATGTTACATCTTTAAATGTGTTAAATGCTTGTTTCCTTAAATATATATCTATATATATAAGTATACATTTACACATATTTAAATATATATATTATAATCAGATTTTTGTCCACATCATAACATAATATAACAAATTGTATAAAAATGCATACCCTCGGCATAGACTTCGAATAAATTGAATTCTAACATAAAGGCGAAGTAGTGAAACCTAGGCGAAGGTAAAGTTGTGCGCTCCATACAAGCAATGACATTTATAGACCAAGACTGTGGTGATCACGCATGCATGGGGTTTCATGCCTAAATCAGAAGATTAAAATGCCAAGTATGAAGGGAAAAGCATAAGCGACGCAGTGAACTGTTTGACAAAGTGCCTCAAAGAAATAGGGTCTCATGCACTGTAGTGATTGACGGATGTGCACAAAAATGGATTTTTCAAGGAAGCTCTCAAAATATTTGAATTAATGAAGCACTCTGTAACACATCCTAACATTGCAAGCTTTGCTCGTGTTCTAGGTTCCCACAGTCAAGTTGGTTTAGTGGATGAGGGTTGCACATACTTCACACACCAGCAGCCCTTAGATTGAAATGCATGCAAAATGTGGGCACACAGACAAGGTGTGTGAACTGTTTATCAGAATGCCCCCAAGAAATGTAATCTCCTGGGATGCAATGATTTGCAGGGTATGCACAAAATGAATTTACTAGAAAGGCTTAGAAAATTTCAAGCAAGGACACTCGGCAAGTGTAAAAACCAGATTCCACAATCTTTGCCAACATCTACTCGGCCTGCGCCAAAATAGAAGCTTGGAATAGGTTATGGACATCCTCCATGTTAGGCTTGCGTGCAAACTGAGGAAGCAAGACAAAGCACATGAACCACTCGGCAAAATGCCTCAAAGAAATGCAGTCTCATGAAATTCCATCAATGCAGGATATGCACAAAATGGATTCATTGAAAAGGCTTAAGAAACTTACAAGCGATGCAATTGGAAGGCGAGGAAGTGAAACAAAAACCCAAGCTGAGATAAATGGAGGAGAATCAGGCATCTCCAAGGCAACCCTACGGTCTGATGATCAAAAGATGACTAACAAGATCAACGACTAAAGCATTGCTATGGCGAGAGATTCCAAGCGATGTTTATAGTAAACACAACACAGAACCTGTTGAAGGTACGACGCCAAGGAAAAACACCTTAAATAGGAGGTACAAGAAAAACCCAACAGTCATATACCAACGATTTACTCACATTTCACAGGGATTTACGAATGCCCAATCAAGGGTATGATTTTGAATGACATAAAGATGAATTTTTCACACAACTCTTGCTTATGCTATGAATAATGAATTCTCTAGAGTGCTAAACCAACAGATAGAATATCATTCTAATGACCCAAATGCAGAAAAAATTAACCGTATCCGGGGAGAGATGTCCCTGGTTTGCAATGTAATGGTGGAAAATATTGTCGAAGTGCTAGAGAGAGGTGACAGGTTGGAATTGCTTGAGGATAAGACAACAAACCTACAAGGGAACGTTAGTCAAGGAAACATAAATCGAGGATAGATTTCATGCAACTTACCTGAAGGGTTGAATGTATGCTCATAGCAACCTGTGCAACGATCTGAATCTCTCTCTCTTTCTTCCTTAATCTCTGAAGCATTCGCTGGTCTAAAACGCCTTGACCAAGATCTCCCGTATAGCAAGGCATGAAGCTAAATATCGAATGAATTCAGACAGTGGTGATGGAAATGGCGTAGGGAAAGGTTGGTTCTTTCGATTTGTTGAAATTGACTCTTCGTCCATCAAGAAGAGCCAAGTTCTTTGGAGAATATTGGTGGTGTTGAATAAAAAAACAACCCCCTAAAAGGTAGGCTCTCACCCGTCTCCCCAAAAAAACATTTTATCCCCCTGTGAACGGCTAAAAGCTGCAGCCAAGAAGATCCTCCACAAAAAGTAGTGCCTTCCCTAACCTCCCCAGCCGCGTGTCCCTTCAGCCAGAACTCTAGTCCTTAAATTGCATGGCACACACGTTTCAAGAATAGATATATTGTAACTCGGACCCATTAAAACGGTTACAAAATTAATTCTCCCACTACATTTCTTGACATTCGTGGTTGATTAAACTAGGAGCCAAGTGTATGAAATTTAAAATCCTTTGTCATGCAACCCCTTTGTAATTTAATGCAATTAAAAGAGAGAGGAAACTGTTGTCATCTAGAATTGCACCCTGTGCAAAGTTCTACAAAAACTGAGCATTCTAGAGCAACATGGGACCATTTCAAAGCTATGGGTCACCTATAGCTGAAATGAACCTCCGGAGAAGGCCGGCTTCCTTTGGGTATCACCTAAACTATTATTTCTTTGAGAGGAAAGAGGGAAGAGATACATAAAAATGAAACTAAACCTATGGTGATACATCGTATTAATGAGAAATTATGAAATGAACACAGAAAGAACATACGCTTGAAAGCCTAATTCAGTTGATTTACATACCCAGAACAACCTCTTTCAAATTTAATGATTTAGTCCTAACAGGTTTGGCCTACACATACACCTTGGGAGGGAAAGATCAATTTCACAACCTTAAGACATAAATGCAGAAATGTGAAAACACAGTTATAGACTTGCATGTGTAAAAGAAAGATACAGAAATGAGAATCAATACAAGCATGAACATAAACCTCCAAGGTAAACTCTGTGTTGTATTCAAGATTTCAGTTGAGTTACAGAAAAAATACATTGACTCAGAAATGATTGATTGAAAATCACTAACTCTTCAGAGTGTGCAATCAGAACTATTTACAAAAAAGGAAAAAATGCCTTATATACAGACTGATATCGGCCCATTAGGGCATACCAAAAATATTCAAGCTCAGAAAAAGATCTATCTCAGATCTTTTGATCGAAATTAATGCTGAAGCCCCTACGTGTCCATGACGGTGAAGAGTCATCTTCGAGGAAGAATTCTTCAGATATCTTCAGCTACTGCATTCATTCTGATCCCGTCGCCGTGTTCAATTGAGCTACCTCAACTGCACCTTGAATACTCTGAGTTTGCAATAGATAGACGTTGCCCTCAACCCTTTGGCGTTCCCTAGACTGCCACAGTTGACCCTCAGACCCCTCTGATTGGCTGAGCAAACTACACGTAGACTCCCGGGCGATCAAATTCCTCAGTTGGATCGCATCTCGGCAAGACACTAGAAGTGTCTCACCGATGCGATCCAACCCCTTCGCAGCATCGGCAAAACATGGAGCCGTCGCTAAGAGATCCCAGCGAGCCCAAAAGATCATATCGATGCTACTGGAGCCATTGGCAAGACACCATTATCGCCAAGCGATCAAAGGGGTAATGAGTCACATGGGGATCCCCTGTTGTCGACATGACCCCTTGTGTCGCTGAGACATTACATAGAACTCCCCCTCCTCCTGGAAAATTCTTTTTCGTTCTGAAGGCTTCGCTACTCGGTAAGAGTCACGCCGAGGTATGAACCCTCGGCCGACCTCCTTGCTTTCGGCCTGACTCCTGCCGGTCGGGAAGAAGTCTTCCCGAGCTCTTTGTGCTACGCCGAAGGCTCCTCCGTTGTCAGTGAGACCCCACCTTATTACCGGGACATCTCGGCGAAAATTTTGTTACACCGAAGGCTCTTTGAGTCGGGGTGACATTTCCGTCTCAACAAGACATTTCACCGAGAATCCTTCTTTTGGCCGAAACCACTTTTTCATTTTGGAGGCTCCACTGCTCGGTGAGACTCTTGTTGATAATACCCTGCATGTCGCTAGGACCTCCAAGCGACATCCTCAACTGTTGGCGAGACCTCTTGTGTTCTAGTCGGGCCTCCTTTCGATCGGCAAGACTTCTTCGCTCGCAGAGACTCTATAACGAGCCCTTGACTTTGCCGAGCTCCATTTCGGTTTGGGGAGACATTGTTGATAACACCTTGCATGTCGCCAGGACATTTCGTTGTCGGCAGGACCTCCGGGCGACATCCTCAACTGTTGGCGAGACCTCTTGTGTTCTAGTGGGGCCTCCTTTCGATCGGCAAGACTTCTTCGCTTGCAGAGACTCTATAACGAGCCCTTGACTTTGTTGAGCTCCATTTCGGTTCGGGGAGACATTGTGAAATCGCTAAGACATCTCAGTGATATCACCTAGTCATACCGAAGGCCCTCCTTTCCTTTATGCCGGAGAGACTTAGTCGGCCAGACCTGTCCCGAGACTTGCCTCCACTGTCGACAAGACATCACCAAGTCGGTGAAACTTCTCGCTGAGTTCCTCCTGTCTGCCCGAAGAGCCATCCTTATGTTTCGGCAAGATTCCTGCCGAAGGCAAAGCATATCGAGGCCTTAAGCCTTCATACTTCGGTAAGACCTCCTTCGCTCGCCGAGACCTTTTGTCGAATGTCGGAAGCTACCTCGAAGCCCCTGTTCACCGAGAGTCTCCCCGACTTTTACGATTGAACGGCCTGTCGGCCAGATAGACCCGCGCAATAAGAGGTCATACCGACCCCTTTCTATCACAGCAATAGGCTCTGCAGGCTCATTCGGCATGATAGGAACTAGGTCTTAGCGACCTGCTCAAGATGGAATGAATCGAAACAATCAGTCGACCAGACAGTAGGAGAGCCTTTCTGACTCTCTACTTGGATGATCTTCATGCCAAATCCTCCCAGGGTATCTTCTCCCACTGAGTTCCCTGTCACCTAGCAACAGATGTAGAGTGTTTGCCCTCGTGTGAATGTCCCACTGGCCTCTGAAGATCTAACATTTGATTATCACGCCTGATCTGACTGTAAGTGAAATAGAGGCAACAATTATGGTGACCTTTGCGGAATGTTTGCCTGCTAAACATGAGAACTAGTGACTAGGCCTATCCATTGGGCATGGAGTCGTTAGAAAACTCAGAGAACAAAAAAAATGTCAATCCGCGTTAAAACAGCAGTCAGGGGATAGAACAAAACAGAAAACAAACGAACCTCAGTGCGAAGCACTTATTTGAAACATAAAACCTAACTAGATGATGTAGAGGGTCAGGGACTTTGAAAGAAACACAAAGTTCTCAAGGTTTGCAAGACACAATCTCAGCCACTCTTCCAGGCACTCTGATGGAGACAAACCTCAATAATGCACCAAATGACTTATTTGCCTTCCTTATGGACCCAAACCCTAGGAACACTCTTAAGAGACCCAAACAAACTTGTTTTGAATGATTTCAAATCCCAACCCTTTGACTTAGACACAAAACCAATTTTTCACCTTAACTAGGCTACTAGCCCAACTAGGCCTCTAGCGAAGGATTTTTGAATTTGCACTCAGACTTTCCAAAGGAACCTCCAATCTAATGACTGTTTCAAGTGTCGTTTGTGATGACAAACAACATATCCAAACCTTGATATCACTTGCTTCAGACAAACCCTTCCAAAATCTGTTTTCTCCTCAAAAACTAGGCCTAATTAGCCCACTTTTCCAAAGCAACCCCCCTCTAAACTTATCCCCTGACCATGAAACTTTCAACAGTCCCTTAAAATGACTCAAAACCAAGTATTCCAAGCTTTTAGGCTTCTATGACACCTCTAACATGCTCAAACACAAAACCCTCCCTAACTTGCCTCAAAAACTAGGGCTTCTTGGATCTTGGCCTTCCAAACACTTCCAAATCCCTCTCTTTGACTTTTCACCATTAGATCAACATAATAAATCAATCCAAACTCAAAAAATTGCCCCTTATTAAGGCAGATCTCCTGCTGCTATACCTTAGCCTCCATCCTCATGCACTTTGCATTGTCCAATCTTGGTGTACACCTTAATATTCCTCTTTCTTGCACATTAGTTTGTCAAATATATATGATACATGTTAGGAATGATCCATTTCATAGGTCACAGCAGCATTTTACCTTGAAATGGATCAATCATCCATGAAAAACCTCAAAATTAGTGAAAAATTTGCACTTTCTTGAGGACAGTCAAAAATAATATACAAAAAATTGATTGTTGTTGCTTTCAGGACATTTAAATGACTTCAAAACAAGTTGATACAAGTCCCTAAACCATCCTACTAAACAAATCTTCAATAGAAATCAATAAAACATCAAAAGAGCACAAGAAAAATGCAAGAAATTGCTTTTTTTTTTGCTTTTTCCTATAGCAGTCCGTACAAAATCCGTACCAGCAACCCAACCTCTGTACAAATGACTTCTATGGCCTTGAATAACCTTTCCCCAACTTCTCAGACCGTTTTGGATTGATTAGTTTACATTAAAGTGATTAAAACATCAAAAAACTACTTTCCCGCCCAATGTTGGAATTCAAAAATTTGAATTTCCAATTTACAATTTATTAAACTCTACTATCCAAAAACTATTGGATCCTTACTATCCAATATTATTTGACAAAATTAAATTATAATAAACCTACCTAACCTCCTAGAACATTATTTTTCCATTTACAAAGCATTTTGGTCCTAGGGTCCTTATCAGGACCCTTAGGACTTTTGATCTTCCAATTACTCTCATCCATGCCAAATGCCATTATAGGCTTCAAGACATCATAATTGATGCTTTGGAATGATGGAAAAAACTTCATGTCTCTTGCACTCTCCTGACTCTTCAACTGACTCCTAATGAGCTTGGGTGCTCCTGGACCATTCTCCCCAAGAAAGAAAAGTTTCTTGCCCCAAGAAGCATCCAACTTGCTGCCACCAAAAGACCCTTTGCTCTCATATGTTTTCATCTTCACATGACAGGGCATGTAATCTCCCAAAGTCATTGTCTTCCTCTTCTACCAATCTGCACTCATGTCATTCATCATGTTAGTGTCAAAAATCTGTTTTGTTTGTCCTTCTTGCTGCTTGAACTCAGTCTGATTTTGTGCCCTGTTTCTGCCTCTATGCCACTGATTCATTTGTGAAAGAACACCTCCTCTATCACCCTCAACTATAGGGCATTCAATTCCTCCAACCTTAATACTGTCCAAGTCCCACAAATTCTGATTTTTAGGACTGTGTGTTTCAAATCTCTGCTGCAACTTACTATTTTTCAACCAACCAGTTTCTTCCTCCGTCCTACCCTGCTCATTTACCTGCAAATGCTTCTCAAAATAGATTACAAAGTTCTCATTAGACTGCTCCAAAGGCAAAGGAACCAACTTATATCTACTAGCATCTTTATGCACCAAATATGTGTTATGAAATCCATCATGCACTGTCCTCCTAGCATACTGCCATGGTCTTCCCAAGATGATATGACCACAAGTCATTGGAATGACATCACAAAGCACCCTATCATGATATGATCCAATTGAGAAATCTACATAAGCCCTCTTACAAATCTCTACATGTCCTTGAGTTACCCAAGTGGCCTTGTAGGGAGTAAGGTGATCAAAAGTTTCAATCCCTAACTTGGTTATCATATCAAGTGAAACTAAATTGCTATGTGACCCTGAATCTATGAGCAATCTGCAGATCTTACCATGACTCAAACAATTTGTTTTGAAAATAGTTACCTTTGGCTCTTGATGAATTCTTTCTCCTTGCTTGACCATAAGAAACTCACCTTCAGTCACAAAGTCTGCCATGAATGTTTTTGATTCCTCCTTTTTGTCCTCTTCTTCTTGTACCAAGTTAGCTCTTCTATCTCTGCCTTTATCAGCTTGTTCCCATTTAGGACACTTGAAGGAAGGATGCCATAGTTCATTGCAATTGAAACATCTACCTGTGAATGGTCCTCTACCTTGTCCAAATCTGCCTCCTCCTCTAGGAGTGTATCCACCTCTTTGATCAGAAAATATCTCTTTGCCTTTGTCATTGCTGCTCTTGTCATTGTTGCCTTGTCCTTGTTCTCTATTACCTCTGCCCCTGTTTGAACTACCTCCTCTTCCACCATTGCTTGATCTTTCTTGCTTCCTCTTCACCTTTTCTTCTGCTCTAATGGCCAACTAAAAACATTCTCCTAATGTCCTTGGCAATTGCAAACCAATCTCATCTTGTAGATTATACCTCAAGCCATTGATATACCTGGCTATTTTCTCATCCTCTTCCTCATAACCTCCTCTAATACTAAGCTTGTGAAATTGCTCAGTATAGGACATCACATCCATGTCCTTTTGCCTTAAATTCTGCATCATCCTCTTCACATGAATTGTGTAATCAGATGGTAGGAATTGCTCCTTGACCAAACTCTTCATCCTAGCCCATGTAGAAACTTTTTCCAATCCTCTAGCCATCCTATCATTCTGAAAACTAGTCCACCATGTCAATGTTGTACCTCTCAACTTGGTTTTGGAAAACTTAACCTTCCTCTCTTCATCCATCTCCTCAAACTCAAAATAGTTCTCTAAGGCATCAATCCATCCTAACACCTCTTCACTATCCATCTTCCCTTGATAGATAGGAAAATCTATGTGACTCTTTCCTCCATGACCTTGTACTGCCTTCAACAATCTCAGTAACCTCCTTTCCTCGGGGTCTTCTATCTCATTTGTTGCTTGTTCTTGATTTACCCTCACATGCTCTTCATCTTCATCATTGTCTTCTTGGTCTTCTTGCTCGTCTCTCCTCCTATTCCTCTCAAGGTTATTTATCCTTACTTGCATGGTCTCTCTCTCCCTTCTCCATTGCCTTTCTTCTCTTTCTCTGGCTTGCTCTCTTACTGCTTCTTGTTCCCTTCTTTCTCTTCTCTCCCTTTCCAAGATTTCCTTCAACTCTTCCAACTCTCTTGCCAATTGATTTTTTGGTGCCATTTCTGTTTCTCCAATACCTAAAGGACCTAATCACTACTCTGATACCACTCTGATGTAGAGGGTCAAGGACTTTGAAAGAAACACAAAGTTCTCAAGGTTTGCAAGACACAATCTCAACCACTCTTCCAGGCACTCTGATGGAGACAAACCTCAATAATGCACCAAATGACTTATTTGCCTTCCTTATGGACCCAAACCCTAGGAACACTCTTAAGAGACCCAAACAAACTTGTTTTGAATGATTTCAAATCCCAACCCTTTGACTTAGACACAAAACCAATTTTTCACCTTAACTAGGCTACTAGCCCAACTAGGCCTCTAGCGAAGGATTTTTGAATTTGCACTCAAACTTTCCAAAGGAACCTCCAATCTAATGACTATTTCAAGTGTGGTTTGTGATGACAAACAACATATCCAAACCTTGATATCACTTGCTTCAGACAAACCCTTCCAAAATCTGTTGTCTCCTTAAAAACTAGGCCTAATTAGCCCACTTTTCCAAAGAAACCCCCCTCTAAACTTATCCCCTGACCATGAAACTTTCAACAGTCCCTTAAAATGACTCAAAACCAAGGATTCCAAGTTTTTAGGCTTCAATGACACCTCTAACATGCTCAAACACAAAACCCTCCCTAACTTGCCTCAAAAACTAGGGCTTCTTGGATCTTGGCCTTCCAAACACTTCCAAATCCCTCTCTTTGACTTTTCACCATTAGATCAACATAATAAATCAATCCAAACTCAAAAAATTGCCCCTTATTAAGGTAGATCTCCTGCTGCTATACCTTAGCCCCCATCCTCATGCACTTTACATTGTCCAATCTTGGTGTACACCTTAATATTCCTCTTTCCTGCACATTAGTTTGTCAAATATATATGATACATGTTAGGAATGATCCATTTCATAGGTCACAGCAGCATTTTACCTTGAAATGGATCAATCATCCATGAAAAACCTCAAAATTAGTGAAAAATCTACACTTTCTTGAGGACAGTCAGAAATAATATACAAGAAATTGATTGTTGTTGCTTTCAGGACATTCAAATGACTTCAAAACAAGTTGATACAAGTCCCTAAACCATCCTACTAAACAAATCTTCAATAGAAATCAATAAAACATCAAAAGAGCACAAGAAAAATGCAAGAAATTGCTATTTTTTTTGCTTTTTCCTGTAGCAGTCTATACAAAATCCGTACCAGCAACCCAACCTCCATACAAATGACTTCTATGGCCTTGAATAACCTTTTCCCAACTTCTCGAACCGTTTTGGATTGATTAGTTTACATTAAAGTGATTAAAACATCAAAAAACTACTTTTCCGCCCAATGCTGGAATTCAAAAATTTGAATTTCCAATTTACAATTTATTAAACTCTACTATCCAAAAACTATTGGATCCTTACTATCCAATATTATTTGACAAAAATTAAATCATAATAAACCTACCTAACCTCCTAGAACATTATTTTTCCATTTACAAAGCATTTTGGTCTTAGGGTCCTTATCAAGACCCTTAGGACTTTTGATCTTCCAATTACTCTCATCCATGCCAAATGCCATTATAGGCTTCAAGACATCATAATTGATGCTTTGGAATGATGGAAAAACCTTCATGTCTCTTGCACTCTACTGACTCTTCAACTGACTCCTAATGAGCTTGGGTGCTCCTGCACCACTAGATATGTACAAGAAAGGCAAATATCAGGCTTGAAAGCAGGGCTTAAGGTGTATCCCATTAACTGGGATAGGAAGAGAATCCCCTTCTGTCGTAGCCAGCTGATAAGCATTGTGCTCCTTATAGCCTGTGATAATAAACGAACCATTCCACATGTTATTGAACTTGGTGTGGTGACCCGGCTTACTTTTTAGAACATCTCATTTGAGCATGAGGTCTCCTTCCTTAAAAAACTTCCCTGTAGCCTTCTTATCAAAAGTCTTCTTGGTCTGGAGCTGATGATCCTCCAAAGTTTTCATTGCTCTATCTCTCGATTCTTTGAGCTCCATGAGCTCTGCATACCTTACAAACATTGGGTCCTGTCCCTCAAGCATCTCCAACTGGTGAACAATATCAAGAGCCGGAAGCTCCACTAATAGTGGCAATCTTGCCTCTTTGCCATAGACCAACATATATGGCAAGTTACCAACAGACCTCTTAGGGGTCACTCTATCTGCCCAAATTGCATTCTTTAAACTACTAGGCCAGGTCCTTTGGTTGTCCTCTATGGTTATTTTAATAATCCTAATGAGGTTCTTATTCGTGCTCTCAGCTAGGCCATTACCTTGAGGGTAATAATTTGAAGATGTGCTCAAATGAATGTCATGCTTAATGGCCCAGTCGGTTACCCTTAGACCCGTGAATGCAAGGGCATTATCAGATATGATGGAGTTAGGCACTCCAAACCTGGTGACTATATCTTCATAGAAGTTCAACACTGGGGATTCTTTTACTTCCCTTAATGCGACCGCTTCTGTCCACCTTGTAAAATAGTCAGTGGTTGTAAGCACCCATCTGTGACCAGCACTGGAAGGTGGATTTATTGGTCCAATAAAATCGATGCCCCATCTCATGAAGGGCTTCTCTACTTGAATTGGATGCAAGGGCATAGCAGGAAACTTCTCTTTTCCTGAAAACAAAGCACATTTGATGCACTTTCTTGACCAGGCATACGCATCCTTGAACAAGCTGGGCCAATAGTAACCAGCTCTCATGATTTTCTAGGTAGTAGTTCTGGGAGCAAAGTGGCCTCCTGCAGCTCCATTATGAAACTCATGAAGCACTTTTTCAATTTGGTCACTGTGAATGCATCTTAACAGGACACCATTTAGACCTTTCTTAAAAAGAACATTGCCCATCAGCACATATGGTATGAAAAGTAGTCTGAAATATCTCATTTTGGCTCTGTTCAAACCATATGGACACTCACCAGCCTGCAAAAATTGGATCATATCCTACACCCATTTGGTTGTCCCTATCGGTGCATCATCTTGAGCATTTTGAAACTCATTTGTACTAGTAAACACAGCATCCTTTTCTAGTTCATTTTCACTGCTCGGCTCTGAAGCAAGTTGTTCACAAAGACCTTTACCCATCACTAGTTTGGTGATGCTAATATCTACATCGTACTCCATGACCTTAGTGATCCACCCTGCTCTTTTTTCATTCAAATCCTTATTCAACAGAAATTCTTTCACACTTGAGTGTGCAACTAGAATATGAACCTTATTGTTTGAAAGCAAAGGTTTAAATTTCTTCAGACTTCTAATCACAGAGAGAACGTGCTTTTCAAAAAATGTATACCTTTCCTCAGAATCAGCAAGTATTTGGCTAAAGAAGGCTATGTGTTGCTCCAAATTGTCGCTATTCTTCTGAACCAGCATAGCAGAGATTGCACCACTACTACCAAAAGCATATAAAAAGAAGTATTTAGAGAAGTCTGGGTTTACCAATGTCGGAGTAGATGCTAATGCCTCCTTAATTTCTCTAAAACTGTGCTTTGCCTCCTTTGTCCAACTGAAAACTGCATTTTTCTTTAACATGGTTGTTAGAGGTTGTAGCAGGTTTTCCACGTCTGGAATGAACCTTCTCAGAAAGTTAATTTGTCCCAGAAATCTCTGTAGGCCCTTCTTGTGATTAGGCAGCGGCAACTCAAGTATGGCCTTGACTCTTTCAGGGTCAATAGTGATTCCCTGCTTTGACACTATGTGTCCTAATAACCTCCCTTCATGAACAACAAAGATACTCTTCTTTGGATTGAGAGAGATACCAAACTCTCAGTATTTTTCAAACACTTTCCTAAGATGTAACAAATGTTCATCAGCATTCTTAGAGTATACTGTAATGTCATCAAGGTAAATCAGTATGATCTTGTTGATCAAACTTTGAAATGCCATGTCCATGGCTCTTTGAAATGTGGCACCAGCATTAGACAAACAAAAAGGCATCCTTTTGTATGCCATGGTGCCCCATTTCATTGTAAAAGTAGTCTTAAACTGATCTTCCTCTTTAACAAGCACCTGGTTATATCCTGAAAAACCATCTAGTAGGGAAAATCTTTCAGAACCAGCAACCTCTTGCAATATTCGTTCCATGGAGGGCAGTGGGTAGTGGTCTTTTAGAGAGGATCGGTTAAGATCCCTGAAGTCTACGCAGAGCCTTATCTCACCACTTTTCTTTCTAATCGGTACAAGATTAGAAACCCATGAAGTGTGCTTGATAGGGAAGACAATACCCCCCTCAACTAGTTTAGTCAACTCCTTAATCATTAGGGGCTCAAGTTTAGGATTCAAGGGCCTTTGTTTATGCCTTATAGGCTTGGCGTTAGGTTCTAATTCAATTGTATGCTGAGCAATATGGGGATCAAATCCTTTCAAATCTGAATACTCCCAAGCAAAGACATCATGAAACTCTTGGCACAAAGCAACAAAAGCTTGTCTATCTTCAGGTGAAAAAAGTTTTCCTATCCTAAGAAGTTTACCTTTGAAAATCTCCAGCTCCTCATAGTGTTCTTCTTTGATTTGCAAGCCAGCTCTACCCTTTTTAAGTTGATCATCAGTACTAAAAATTGACTCTAAGGTAACAAGGCCTTTGGGCAATTTATTTGTCTTCAGCTGTATGACCTGATCACCATACTGTTGCTTGAGCTTTGCTTGATTCACCATGGAGAACTGATCTTCCTCAAGCAAGAAGGAAAGGATCTGCTCATCACTGTCAAAGACTTGCCAGTGAATGTTGTTGTCAAGAATTGAGGGTCTGACTACAACCTTCACATACTACTGCACCTTCTCTTTTCTGATGTCATTTGGAATATCAAACTGTGCTCCAATGGCTGCGAGCCTGTCAGCATGCTTGTTTTGATTTCTTGGGATAGACACTAAGTTAAAGGCATGAAAATCTTCGAGCATGTTCCACACTTTGTTTCTATAAGACTTTAATGTGTCATTTTTAGCCACAATTAGGCCCCTTACTTGATTAACAACTAATTCGCTGTCTCCATGCACTTTCAAATTGGTTATTCCTCTCTTTCTTGCCCACTCTAGACCTTGAACAAGGCCTTCATACTCAGCAGTGTTATTGGAGCATGCAAAAGCAAAACGTAATGCAAAGTAGTACCTATCACCTTGTGGAGAAATCAACATTGCACCTCCTCCTGCTCCATTTTTACTTCTAGAGCCATCAAAGAACATCTCCCAAAGTCCATTAAGCGGTTGCGATAACAGATCTGCATCTTTCTCCAAGTTTGGAATCTCTGTATCAGGCTCAAGAATGATATAGTTGCCCATACCAGCATCTTGAATGAGGTTTACAGGACTGTCTGATACATTCTCAACTGCCCATTCATGCAGCGGCACATCAGGAACAGCTTTTGATTGGAGTTCATGAGCAGCAGCTAGTTCATTATCAGAAAGAATGACACAATTTGTGTCTACAGCAGTAGGAACAACATTAAGGGGACTTGGGTTGTATGGCTCAATGTGATCTTTAGCCAATCTCTCAAATTTAATGGTAACCTTGGTTCCATATCTTGTTATCTTGTTCTAAATAGCATATGTGACCAATCGGCCAACACATAACCACCTATCTTGGTTGTAAAGTCTCTAGATAAATACAAGGAAAAGAAAAGTGGAAGGTCTATGAAACATATGTCTTGAGGGACTGAAAAAATTGGACAAGCATGCAAAGTGAGATTTAGATCCTTAATAATACCCAAAGTATTAACTGAAGTGCCATCCAATTGGATCACTCCCTTCTCCAAAGGCTAGTATTTTAATCCAAGTTTGTCAGCAATCTGTTTTGGCATGACGAAGCTGCTAGCTCCACTATCTACCATACAGTTATGGACTAATTTATCACCAATAATTACTGACACATAGAAAGGAGGTGGTTTAACTTGTTTTTCAGTCCCTATGCAAGGCTGTTGATCATTTCCTTGGGAATTATTTGTTAACACAGCTCTAACTTGACCTATTGGGGACTCATATTGGTTAGACATCTTCAAACTTGATAAGGCTGATTGTAACATATCCTTTTGACCTGGGATGGCTAATGAGTCCCACATAGACATTGTAACATTCATTTTCTTCATACTATCAAGGATATTAAATGGCACAGTTGGGTTTACTTTAGATTGTACCTTTATGTCGGCATGATCAGCCTACGGGTGTGACTGCTCCTTGTCTGGGAGCTACTGATTTCTTTGTGAACCACGAATTGCTTGAGAGGGAGATGGCTCCTCAGCTGCGGTCTTTCCTTTGTCAGCCGCTTGACCAAGCTCAAAAGCCCTTTTCTTTGCCCTGGTGTTAACTGCAATTGGAGAACTATCTTCATTCAGTCCACAGAACTCTTGACCTTACCAGATAAGTAGGGTGGCATCATTACTAAGTTGATCCTGGTGTTGTGAAGTTGGATCATTATGCACCATAAGTGTCTGATTGATTAGTCCATTTGAACAAGTAGCCTGATTGTGGGGTTGGTTACAAGGGTAACACCACTCATAGTCTACTACTAGGTTGTTTTGGATAGGAACTAGCTCTTTGATCGCACTAACAGGGGCTGGAGCATAGGCCTGAAAAGGCCTCGTGTTCACACTCTATCTTGGGCCCTGATAATTGCCCTGATACTGCTGTCTATTCCCTTGGAATTGCTGCTGCTGACCTTGAAAAGGCTGACTTGAGGCCTAATTTTGCTGTTGATAAGGCCGGGAATAGGTCTGTTGCTTTTCCAAGTTCACTAACTTGTTACCAAAAGTTTGTAAGAGACTTTTGATCTCTTGTAACTCATTTGATGAGCTTGAAGCAACACTTTCTTGCTTATCAATGGTTGAAACAACTGGTAGCGTTGGTACAACTGGTAGAGGTGCGAAAGGAGGTATTTGCAAAGGGATGTTTGTATGAATCTCTAGAAATATTGGCATTGGTGGCCTGGGAGCAAGCTTACCAACTTGTATTAAGTTGTTTTCAGCTTTGATAGCTATTTCAAAGGCATCTGGCAAAGATACTCCTCCCATTGACTGTATCATGACAGCTATATTGTTGTTCAAAGCTCTCAAAAAGTAGAGGAATGCATACTCTGGAGGTGGCCTTACCATTGCAGGAATTCTATCCCAAGTCCTTTGAAACCTGAAGTTGAAATCGTTCATCTGCTCTTGTGGAGCCCTCTTAATTGTAGTCAGTTGCTCCAAAAGAGATAAGTTGTCAGACAGGTGTCTTGGAATTGCTTATGCATTTTTTCTCCAAAATCGTCCCATGTTGCAATTGAACCGACCAGTAGGCTCCTGTACCACTGCACAGCTCTTCCCTTCAGTGAAGCAGCTAGCAATCTCACTGCAACGTCCTCTTGTGTTATGTGGTGAACTCCGCATAACAAAGCCACATCTCTCAAATGTTCAATTGGAGTGGTTTGATCTTCTCCCGTGAAAACTGGCAGACTTTTCAAAGTTGTTATTGGAATATCATTGCATTGCGCCAAGTTCAAAGGAATCCCTCCGTTGAAAGCCACAAAGGGTTGATTCCTTGGAGCGGCCATTAAAAATATCTGAGGCAGATTTGTTGGTGCAACAAAAAGAGACCTTATAGGTGGAGGATTGAACTGAGTTCTTCTGGAATAGATGATTGTTGTTCTTTGCCTTTCCTCAACTCTGCCTCGTCTTCTTGGTGGTGACAACTGCAAGTATTCAAAAGGGCCTGAGCTGCTTCTTGTTCGCACTCTTTTCATATACTATACAAGGCATGGATTTCTGGAGTTCTTCCTCTTTGTGGAATCGCCAAGTATGCCAAAGGGCTTCTATAAAGCCTGATAATTCATTGGCTGCATACCAAACCAGCAGTTAAAACAAATTCCTATCCCACCGAGCATGCCAAAAACTGTTGTCACCTAGAACTGCACCCTGTGCAAAGTTTTACAAAAACTGAGCATTCTAGAGCAACATGGGATCATTTCAAAGCTGTGGGTCACTTATAGCTAAAATGAACCTCCGGAGAAGGCCGGCTTCCTCTGGGTATCACCTAAACTATTATTTCTTTGAGAGGAAAGAGGGAAGAAATACATAAAAATGAAACTAAACCTATGGTGATACACCGTATTAATGAGAAATCATGAAATGAACACAGGAAGAACATACGTTTGAAAGCCTAATTCAGTTGATTTACATACCCAGAACAACCTCTTTCAAATTTAATGCTTTGGTCCTAACAGGTTTGGCCTACACATACACCTTGGGAGGGAAAGATCAATTTCACAACCTTAAGACATAAATGCAGAAATGTGAAAACATAGTTATAGACTTGCATGTGCAAAAGAAAGATACAGAAATGAGAATCAATACAAGCATGAACATAAACCTCCAAGGTAAAATTTGTGTTGTATTCAGGATTCCAGTTGAGTTACAGAAAACATACATTGATTGAGAAAGGATTGATTGAAAATCACTAACTCTTCAGAGTGTGCAATCAGAACTATTTACAAAAAAGGAAAAAATGCCTTATATACAGACTGATATTAGCCCATTAGGGCATACCAAAAATATCTGAGCTCAGAAAAAGATCTATCTCAGATCTTTTGATTGAAATTAATGTTGAAGCCCTTGCATGTCCATGACGGTGAAGAGTCATCTCCGAGGAAGCCTTCTTCAGATATCTTCAGCTACTGCATTCATTCTGATCCTGTCACCGTGTTCGATTGAGCAACCTCGGTTGCACCTTGAATACTCTAAGCCTGCAACAGATACACGTCGCCCTCAACCCTTTGACATTCCCTAGACTGTCACGGTTGACCCTCAGACCCCTCTGATTGGCTGAGCGAACTACACATAGACTCCCGGGCGGTCAAATTCCTCAGTTGGATCGCATCTCGACGAGACACTAGAAGTGTCTCACCGATGCGATCCAACCCTTTCACAGCATCGGAAAAACATGGAGCCATCGCTAAGAGATCCCAATGAGCCCAAAAGACCATATCGATGCTACTAGAGCCATCGGCAAGACACTGTTATCGCCAAGAGATCAGAGGGGTAATGAGTCACGTGGGGATCCCTTGCTGTCGATGTGACCCCTTGTGTCGCCAAGACATTACGTAGAACTCCCCCTCCTCCTGACGAATTCCTTTTCATTCTGAAGGCTTCGCTACTCGGTAAGACTCACGCCGAGGTATGAACCCTCGGCCAACCTCCTTGCTTTCGGCCTAACTCTCGCCGGTCGGGAAGAAGTCTTCCTGAGCTCTTTGTGCTACGTCAAAGGCTCCTCCATTGTCAGTGAGACCCCACCTTATCACCGGGACATCTTGGCAAAAATTTCATTACACCGAAGGCTCTTTGAGTCGGGATGACATTTCCGTCTCGACAAGACATTTCACCGAGAACCCTTCTTTTGGCCGAAATCGCTTTTTCATTTTGGAGGCTCCACTACTTGGTGAGACTCTTGTTGATAACACCCTGCATGTTTCCAAGACCTTTCGTTGTCGGCAGGACCTCTGGGCGACATCCTCAACTGTTGGCGAGACCTCTTGTGTTCTAGTGGGGCCTCCTTTCGATCGGCAAGACTTCTTCGCTCGCAGAGACTCTATAATGAGCCCTTGAATTTTTCGAGCTCCATTTCAGTTCGGGGAGACATTGTTGATAACACCCTGCATGTCTCTAGGACATTTCATTGTCGGCAGGACCTCCGGGAAACATCCTTAACTATTGGTGAGACCTCTTGTGTTCTAGTGGGGCCTCCTTTCGATCGGCAAGACTTCTTCACTCGCAGAGACTCTATAACGAGCCCTTGACTTTGTTGAGCTCCATTTCGGTTCGGGGAGACATTGTGAAATCGCTGAGACATCTCAACGATATCACCTAGTCATACCAAAGGCCCTCCTTTCCTTTATGTCGAAGAGACTTAGTCGGCCAGACCTATCCTGAGACTTTCCTCCGTTGTCGGCAAGACATCACCAAGTTGGTGAAACTTCTCACCAAGTTCCTCATGTCTGCCCGAAGAGCCATCCTTATGTTTCAGCAAGATTCCTGCCGAAGGAAAAGCATATCAAGGCCTTAACCCTTCATCCTTCGGTAAGACCTCCTCTGCTCGCCGAGACCTTTTGTCGAATGCCGGAAGCTACCCCGAAGCCCTTGTTCATCGAGAGTCTCCCTGACTTTTACGATTGAACGGCCTGTCGGCCAGATAGACCCGCGCAATAAGAGGTCATACCGACCCCTTCCTGTCATAGCGATAGGCTCTGTAGGCTCGTTCGGCATGACAAGAACTAGGTCTCAGCGACCTGCTCAAGATGGAATGAATTGAAACAGTCAGTCGGCCAAACAATAGGAGAGTCTTGCCAACTCTCTCCTTGGATGATCTTCATGCCAAATCCTCCCAGGGTATCTTCTCCCACTGAGTTCCCCATGACCTAGCAACAGATGTAGAGTGTTTTCCCTTGTGTGAATGTCCCACTGGCCTCTGAAGATCTAACATTTGATTATCTCGCTTGATCTGACTGTAGGTGAAATAGAGGCAACAGAAACAATATTTATTTATTACCTTATTGCTATTATTACTTATTTATTTTATTTGATACAAGCAGGCAACATTATAAAGCCATTAATTTCAAACACTCCAAAACAAAATTAATCAGACGCTATTAAAAGACAAATCAAACAAATTTGAATCAGTTCATCAACATACCAATCAATACCCGACTTCACAGCGATTCGGTAAGCAACTCAAGGACAACACAGATGGGGGGGGAGGGGCACTACATCTCAAGGAATACCATGATGTAGATTATGTTTCAAAAGACTTTAGGATTGGGGTTGAACCCTATTGAGAAGACTATGACTTAATGAAGACACCTTGAAGTTTTCAACAAAATAAAAAAAATGCAGGTGTAAATTTGAATACCACAACCTTTTCCAACCTCCTCTATGTCGATGCCTAAAAAAAAAAGAACTTAGCAACATTGTATGGTCAAGACAACAACAAAGGTTTAGAAACGTCAATGAGTTATCAAATTTTGAATGACCATGGTTTTAGGATATGCAGGAAACCAATTACCAAATAAGAGACTACATTCCTATGGAGGTTATTGGTGATGCTCAAATGAAACGATTTGAAAGATAGGCTTGCACTATAATAATGCATGATAAAATAGATTTATGGTAATAATGAAGGGACATTCATCGAAGTATAAAAGTAGGGAGCCTTTTTTCATATATTGAAGTTACGAGTATCTTGCCAGACATGCACAAAAATGTGGAAGCATAGACAAGGCAAGTGAACTGTTTGACAGTTCGCCTCAAAGAAATGCAATATCATGAAATGTCGCGATTGTAGGACATGTGCAAAATGTTGAAGGTAATTTTTTTATGTGAATGTAGGTGTAAAGCCAAATCCATACCATTTCCTAGTATCTAATATGTTGTGCCAAACTGAGAACGTTGAATTAGGGCATGCACAACCATCAAACTTAATGGTGATAAGAGTACAGATAGTCATGCATGTATAATGCGGTAGCTTGGAAAAGAGGCAAGTTTTATTTGGTAGATACCTCAAAGAAATATGGTCTAATCAAATTCCATCATACAAGATAAACGTTAAATGGACTTGTTGGTATAATTAAACATATGCAATCAAGATCTTTTGGATCGGGCTATGAATGTCCATTTAAGCACATTGAAAGGGAATATCTAGAGACCGATTATCATGGAAAGTGCTTTGGTAAGCATGCATGTAAATACAGATAGCATAGAAAAGGAACATGAACTACTTGAAATAATGACTCAATAAATGTGGTCGCATGGAATGGCTTGCAAGATTATGCAAATTGAAGAAAATCAAATAAGAATATGTTTTATGTTATCAAAAGCAACTACAAGATCCAAAAAAATTTCTTACCTTCTAAGAGAATGCTTGAATCCTCTGTGCAGTCTTATTGGAAAAATCCATCACTGTTATACTCATTTCCCATCCTTTCCAAAAAAATACCTCCTTCCCTTTTCTTCAATTCCTCCTTTGCTTCCTTTGCACTATATCTATATTTTCTTGACTCTATTCTTTGGTTTGATGATAAAGAGAATGAGAGTGAGAATGAGAATGATCTTCTTTTTGCCACAATCTTTCCTTTTAATAATTTCTTCTCTTCTCACATCCATTTTTTTCTATCTTTTTCCTATTTTATTTTACTTTATTTTTAGTGTTTTATTCTAATTTTATGTCTTTTTCTATTGTTTTCTTTATTTCTATATTTTTCTTTATTTTTCCTCTTTTTGTTTTATTTCTAAGTTTTTGCTTTTATTTTTCTATTATTTGTCTCTATTGTTATCAAAAAGAATAAATATTCTTTTTTCATTTCATACATAAATTTTTATAACTAAACATAATTTTAACAATTTATTTTACCACACACACAATTATCTAAATAATAAATAAATATAATTTATTTCCTTCACATACAATTTTAATAAAAACCAATATATAAATAAATTAAATCTACTTTTATTCCAATAAGAGCATATTAATATTTAACTAACAATTTAATTAAATGACAACTATAAAACATAAAGATGATTTATTTTTCTACCAAAGACGAGAAAGCAATTTATCGACATAATTTATTTATGCAAAAACAAATGCAACTATAATGCCAACTAGGTGTTTGTGTGTGCAGATTCCTTTCACGACAAGTCACCGTCAGTAGACTAGACACCCCCTCCTTGATGATACTCTCTCTCTGCCGAGAGTATATTCATGTTATGCACATGAGACAAATTTTGGTCAACGATCATTAAAATAGTAATATTAAATTGAAAATTAATTATTGAAAATAGGGGTCATGACATCCTTCCCCCCTTAAAGAATCATCGTCCTGATGATCAACTTAACTAAAGATAAAAATTTCATACATCTTTAATTCTATTTTACCTCAATGTCAAAATTAGCCCACCTAACAATTGTGTTGCTGCTCCATGCACCTGTTGGTTTATAGCTGCAAAAATTCCTCCATCTAACATGCATTCACTTGCAGTCATTGTTAGCAGAGCATTATTCATCAAATCAACTTAGTTTAACACTTACGAAAAATAAAAGCATGCAAGCTAATTCCTTTGCTTCATGTAATTTTATTCGTATTCTAGGCATTTACATAAAAATAAAACACTGATGTTCATTTTTTCAACATGCCTACTCACATGAGACATCAGAACAATTTCCCTTATGATGAAAAGCAAGCATCCCATACTACCTGCTATCACCATTCGCAATCAAAATTTACATCAACAGAAACATCTCAATTTTACAATAAGGTCTTCATAAAGAGATCATTTCATGATTAGAAGATCAAAATAAGAAGTTCATCAAATTTCAATATTGATACATCCATTTACCAACAAAGTAAATCCTAATCTATATTGGAAAGAAAATATGTACAAAATGTTCAATTTCTACTTTTGATCAAATACAATCATAATTTTCATAGAAAGAAGTACAAATTCATGCTACATCCATTTTTTGAAAGATTCAAATGTATATTCTATTTGTAGCTATTATAACCAACCGATTATTCCCAAGCTAACAATCAAAAATCAAAAATATGGTTAAGGCGCTTTTTCCACCCAACCATGAACACAACACGTCCTCAGGGTTCTCCCTAACTCAAAGAATACCCAGTCCTACATGAGGCACCTAGAACCTATATTAAAAGGACAGGAGGGAAATTCTTGATGCATGCCCAATGCCTTATATGCATTCAACACTAGAATGGAAATATTTCTTGCATACAAGGTGTGGTAAAGAAACATATAACATAGAAGCTAGGCATTCATTATCCATCTATTTCAATGGTATAGTATAGCTTTGGCCAAAGCATAAATACAAAAAGTGGTTGATCTCGAAAAAGAAGATCGCCTTCTTTGTTAACCCACATTCTACATCCTGTCCCAGAAGGTAAGCTTAAACCTTATCACTTGAAACACATTCAACAAGAATAATCTATTTCAATTACATAAAATAAAAACCAGATATCATGATAGTGCTTACGCACACAATTGCACATAGAATGAACAATAAGAACACATGAATCCCTGGTGCATAACTCACACAAGGTATAACTACATAACTTACATGTAGTGCCTCTCGCACAAAATAAGGTATATGCTTTGCATATAATGAGCATTACTCGTTCAAGTTTTCATACAATAAATATGGCAAGTGCATCTCTAGCACAAGTGCATCACTCGCACAAAAGATGAAATATGTATAAATCACAGTACTATAAATATAGTGATCATTACTCGATCCAATAAACATAATGAGTATCAAAAGTATATCTCACACACAAATTATGAATGTAATCATTACTCAAGTGATTTATCTGCACAAAGGAATCAATAACTTACTCTAGTGCATCACTCGCACAAGGACAACAATAATATGAAATATGCATCACTCACATTAGTATAAGTATAGTGAACATTTCTCGTTCAAGTATAAATATAAGTGTTAAGGAAATCATTTTTCTATGATATATGCATATAATCACCCATACATATGTGTCATTTCCATAGAGCATGAGAAGTGCATTATTGCACAAGTATCATTCTCATATAGTACATATGTATAAGTACTTTCACTAATAACAATCAAGCATACACAATTCATCACATCAATCACTTATGCCTTGTCTATTAGACAGATCAAGATATTTATCTAATCAACTTCTATCATGAATCACCAATGAAGATTCTTAAGACATCTGAACCTTGCATTTTCAAAAGATCTCGTGGATTCTACTAGATCCAAATCCTATAAGAATAAGACATTGTTCAACAATCAACTTCCCAAAGCCTAGTAATGTTACAAACATTCTCACCTTTAAAACATCCTTCTTAGGTTTCCTACCTTCGAGAAGGCTCAACCAATATTTATCTGTTATTATCCACTTAATTTACTTCACAGATGATTTTCCTTCTTCCTCTTATCAAGATTTCATCTTTTCTCCTTTCCTTATATCTTTCAACCCATTTATCCTTTACATCATCAAAGAGATCTCTCTTCACAATATACTTCTCTTATTAATTCACTTTTATTGCCATATCATCATTCATGGGTTGTCACCATATACTATCCATCTTAGCTTACTTCAAATAGTCACCATTACTCTTACTAGCAAGTCCTATGAAAACAAATTAAGGAAAAGGGGTCTCACACCTCTAGATTTCTTGAATGATCAAACTATGTCTATACTTCTACTCGATTCCAACTAACCATCCAAGAATCGCCAGGATTCCAGCTTGTCAAAAGAATATTTGGACCATAACTAGGGTTCTCTATTCAATACAACGGGTTCATATACTATAATACAACCTAAGCATATAAGACTCGAGGCCCAAGTGTTGAACCTGGCTTTAATACCAAATGTAAAGGTTCAGATTTCTCACTAAAAGTAACCTTCGATAAGCAAATCAATTCCCAGAATAATTAAATAGTATATGATGATTATTAAATGGTGCTAAAAGGAAATAAATTCATCTTTATTTTCAAATGGAATTACATACATTAATGAGTCAATATGTATATCAACTCAAGGTCATACCTTTACAAAATTTAGCCATGTAGGCTTACACAAAGATAACATAATAGCAATACATATAAAATTCAAATGTTATAATGCAAATTAAGGAAACAACAAGATCATAAATGCATCCACAAAAGAACCACAACACAGTGATTTTCATGAGTGGAAAACCCTCATAGGGATGATAAACCACTCATAAAAATGCCTCAATGGCTTAATGAAATGCCTCACTGGATACAAAACCCCACTCGTTACAAGATGCCTCACTGGAAATGATCATATTGTCTCACTAACATGACCATTTACAACTTCATTACACATTTTCAAATAATAAGGCAATCAACTACAGAGGATCACTTTGTTTCTCTACATAAGATTTATCTCCTTAATACTATCACATTTCATATCCTAAGATTCATAAGAACTGGAATCTTTAACATAGAAAACAAGTCAGATAATAACCCCACTATTTTGCATATAGTTTATAAGATATTCATTTCAGAATTTTGATTTACAACTTCAAAAGATATGTCTTTGTAAAGCATCAGACAAGAAACAGTGACAAGTCACTATTTATATAATAAACAATAGCAGTTGTAATGCTACCACTTGTCATCAAACAATACCATCAAATAAACCCTTTCAACTGTTCTCATAACTATCTTTTCGAGTCACTGTTGTGACTATCTTTTATCACCTTTTAACCTGCATTTTAACTCATAAATGGATGACACAAAAAACAAAAAACAACCCCTATAGAAAATGATTGCATACATAACCCCAAATCATAAGACATCATTTCATAAGATATAACACACATCTAATACAATGATGGACTTACATGCATGACTCAAGCATGTGCAATTGATTGAGAACCACAATCTAAGAGTCTATATCTTTTGGCATACTATCATTTTGATTTCAATACCAAAACCTTTAGGGATTAACTAATACTTATGCATTTTACCTAATCCAAGGTTATGGACATCAAAACCAAAATCTTCTTAATCATATGACCATTTTGAAATAAATCAATCTTCTAGATTATAGTTTATAAAACAAGAATATAAATATCATCCCCCTGGTATCAGACTTACAAAACAACATTTAATTCATCCCCCTGGTATCAGATTATAGTTTATGAATCAAGTTACTAGTTTTTCCTATTACTTCAAAAATATACAATCATACTTTCCTAGTCACTGGGAAACATCTCTACTCATGCCATTATGAGAGCATTGGAATGGGGCATAAATGCACAAGACGGTAGCATAGACAAGGCATGCAAAAAGCCTCAAGAATCGAGGTCTCAAGGAATACCATGATGTAGTTTATGTTTCAAAATACTTTAGGATCGGATTGAGAAGACCACGACTTAATGAAGACACCTTGAAGTTTTCAACAAAAGCAAAAAAAATGTGGGTGTAAAGTTGAATACCACAACCTTTTCTAGCCTCCTTTATGTCGATGCCTACAAAAAAAAGAGCTTAGGAACATTTCATGGTCAAGACAACAACAAAGGTTTAGAAACATCAATGAGTTATCAACTTTTGAATGACCACGGTTTCAAGATATGCAAGAAACTGATTACCAAATCATAGACTACATTCATACAGAAGTTATTGGTGATACTAAAATGAAACAATCTGAAAGATAGGCTTGCACTATAATAATGCGTGATAAAATAGATTTATGGTAATAGCAAAGGGACATCCATTAAAGTATAAAAGTATGGATCCTTTTTTCATATATTGAAGTTATGAGTATCTTGCCAGACATGCACAAAAATGTGGAAGCATAGACAAGGCGTGTGAACTGGTTGATAGTTCGCATCAAAGAAATGTGATATCATGAAATGTCGCGATTGTAGGACATGTGAAAAATGTTGAAGGTAAATTTGTTATGTGAATGCAAGTGTAAATCCAAATCTATAACATTTCCCAGCATCCAATTTTTCGTGCCAAACTAAGAACATTGAATCAGGGCATGCACACCCATCAAACTTAATGGTGATAAGAGTACAGATAGTCATGCATGTATAATGCGGTAGCTTGGACAAGAGGCATGTTTCATTTGGTAGATACCTCAAAGAAATGTGGTCTAATCAAATTCCATCATACAAGATAAATGTTAAATGGATTTTTTGGTATAATTAAACATATGCAATCAAGAGCTTTTGGATCGGGCTATGAATGTCCATTTAAGCACATTGAAAAGGAATATCTAGAGACAGATTATCATGGAAAGTGCTCTGGTAAGCATGCATGTAAGAAATACAGATAGCATAAAAAAGGAACATGAACCGCTTGAAATAGTGACTCAAGAAATGTGGCCACATGGAAAGGCTTGCAAGATTAGGCAGATCGCTTGCGTAACATTCACTGTCACGGGTTATTAAACAATGTGCAAGATTATGCAGATTGAAGAAAATCAAATAAGAATAATTTGTATGCTATCAAAAGCATCTACAAGATCCAAATCAATTTCTTACCTTAGAGAATGCTTGAATCCTCTGTGCAGTCTTATTGGAAAAATCCATCATTGTTCTACTCATTTCCCGTCCTTTCCAAAAAAAAAACCTCTCCTTCCCTTTTCTTCCATTCCTCTTGTGCTTCCTTTGCACTATATCTATATTTTCTTGACTCTATTCTTTGGTTTGATGAGAATGAGAATGAGAGTGAGAATGAGAATGATCTTCTTTTTGCCACAATCTTTCCTTTTAATAATTTCTTCTCTTCTCACATCCATTTTTCCCTATCTTTTTCTTGTTTTATTTTTTCTTTATTTTTAGTGTTTTATTCTAATTTCCAATGTATTATTCTATTGTTTTCTTTATTCTTATATTTCTCTTTATTTTTCCTCTTTTTGTTTTATTTTTAAGTTTTTTCCTTTCTTTTTCTATTATTTATCTCTATTGTTATCACAAAGAATAAATATTCTAATTTCATTTCATGCATAAATTTTTATAACTAAACATAATTTTAACAATTTATTTTACCACACACACAATTATCTAAATAATAAATAAATATAATTTATTTCCTTCACACACAATTTTAATAAAAACCAACATATAAATAAATTAAATCTACTTTTATTCCAATAAGAGCATATTAATATTTAACTAACAATCTAATTAAATGGAAACTATAAAACATAAAGGTGATTTATTTTATACTAAAGATGAGAAAGCAATTTATCGGTATAATTTATTTATGCAAAAACAAACACAACTATAATGCCAACTAGGTGCTTGTGTGTGCATATTCCTTTCACCACAAGTCACCATCAGTCGGCTAGACACCCCCTCCTTGATGATACTCTCTCTCTGTCGAGAGTATATTCATGTTACGTACATGAGTCAAAGTTTGGTCAACGATCATTAAAATAGTAATATTAAATTGAAAATTAATTATTGAAAATAGGGGTCGTGAGAATTCTAGGTGGTCCTTTCTATTTTCATCTTTACTTTTGTGAGATGCTTCCTTTTCTGGCATACTCTGGCCTCTAACCTCTTACTCTTAGGTACCAATTCTCATTATTAGAATTTAATCTAGTTTTGAATCAAAATTATCAGAAGGTTGTCCTACCTCCTGGCTACCTCCATAGTTTGTTCTAGTTCACAATATGTTGAAATTTCTAGTTCACCCAAAGTTTTCAGTTTATGCTTACAATTAGTTCCTCTAATTTAGCATTTGTATCAATAGACCTTATCATATTCATTCCAATTTAATCAAATAAAAAAATTATTATATTTTTCATGGATTACATAGTATCGTTATTTAATACATAATCTTTGACTCTTTGCAACTACAGGTCGTTATTAAAAAGAGGGATCTCCTTGGGTCATTTATCACCCTCAGAGTCAACTAAAATAAGTTTTGGAGGGTGGATGTACTTTCAGATACTCATCCATAACCTTCTTATTAATTACAGGTGCATTCCTACTGCAACCAAAGGGCATCTCCCTATGTGTAATGGTTTGACTAGTTTAACTGCAGAGATAGGATCAATGGCCTTGATAGTTGTTGTATCTCGTTGCTTCTTCTCTAGCCTAATATGCTTGAGTGTGTCAACCAGTGTCTTAGAGTCGGCCAACCAAGCACCTCATATGCAGCTAATATGGTTAAGGAGATTAATCTCTGGGGATGAATATTTCTTAGTCTTAAAGTTAGACAAGTTTCAGGAAGTTGACTTCCTTACTATTTTCCTTGTTCTTCTTCCTCTCGCCCTTCTAGCATAAGAATATTTCAAACATTAGCTACTGGTAATGTTTGGGGAAAAACTTACATAATGGGCTCATAGGTCCAAGTGTTGAACCTGATATCTTTGATGCCACATGTAACATTTACTCATTTCTTACTCTATAGTTTCCACCTAAGTTTTAATTCATGAAGTGAATAATTCAAAGTTTCCAAAATATGATAATATTTTTTTTTCTTTTTTAATAACATAATTGCATGCTACATAAATATCATATTCCCATACTTAGATTTTCTTTGCTACTTGGGTTTAATAAGTTATTTATTTTGGTTAAACACAACTTTAGGGAGAGACTTCTCTTTTTGCTAAAGTTCTCTTAAAATATATATATTAATTCAATATTTCATAAATCAAACATGATTTTAGCAATGTATTTTAAAAAAAACTACTTTGATATAACCAAATGGTTTCACTAGTTCTCAATAGTTCTTTGCATTCTTAATTGGCATTATGCCTAAATAACTAAGCTTTTCCTGTATGACTTCATATTCTTTCCAAAATAACCACACTTTGCACATAGCAATGAAAAAATCAACCTTAGATAAATAAAAGAGCTTTAATCAAAATTTGAAAGAGAAGGAAAGAGAATTATTTTAATCATGCCTAGATTAAAATAGCTTGACTTGATTCTTGATAATCCTTGCTTCAAATCTACATTGTAACTTAGATTTAACCTACTATCTTCTCAATTTCCATTTCTCATCTCTATTCTTTCACCACCTTCTTGCTTCTTAACTATTAGAATACAACTATCAAGAAATCTAAAACTGATACTTGCAATCTATCCTCACTCTTTGACATATTAAAATACAGATTTCAAATGCTTTTCACACAAAACTTCACTCTTCTCTCAAACTTACATATGTAGTTGCTTAAGATTGTAAAACCAATGAACCATCAAATGATGAGCAGTTGCACTCTATTTATACTAAAAATGTATAGAAACTAGTTGCTAAAAGGAAGCTCAAACAATTCTCATTCTGCCACCACTTGGAAGTCAACCAGTCATGTGGATTGAGCTAGTCGACTCAACTCTTTAACTATCATGAATTGCATTTGGATTTAGTCAACAATGTCACTAATCCCACTCATGGATTTTGTAGTTCTAAAACAACACAAATTCAGTTGGAAAAGACATCAAAGACCATTTGATTTCCTCCTCTCTACTCCCACAGCTAGTTGGGCACAACCAAATGGAGTTGTTGGCAGCTTGTTGTTACCAAAAAAGTCTCTTAACTGGCATGTTGGAAATTCAATAACAAATCAAACACTATTTAATGTATTTTTCCAAGTCATGGGCCTCCAATAAAATAGGAACATATGCCAAAAACCTCCCTTATCGCCACTTTCACATGGCTGCAAACAACTATTTAAAAGTGCATGAACTCACCCACTTATGTGGAAGTAATTACATTCGCTATATGTAGAGTCTGGCACCAATAAATGGCGACCCAACTTTTCCTATCCACCAAAAAGCCTTTCAACTTAGGTTTAGCACTTACCAATACAAATCTCAGACTGACTCAGCAAGGTTCCTCTAACCTATGCAAGTGAGTGTGTTCTACTCATATAGAAATACAAATGGTTCCAATACCAAATTCCTCTCTTAGGTGATACTTTCCCTCCCCCTCTGAAGGGTTCGAACCTTTCCTACATCCAACTTAGAGCAACATGTTTGTAGTTAGTTGATAACATATAAATCATAGTCACAATATAGCTTAGGCATCATTAAAGCATTTAAAATTAGTTTCATCATATTGCATATTCATTCATTGCATTCAACCTGTCAAATATCATCATGAAAATCTTGCATTAAATCCATATTTGTAACATAAAGATTAAATTAATTTGGTAATTTAAGATTGGGGTGTAATAGAGCTTAACTTTCCATATCCATACAAATTCTTCTTATTTTTTTATAGGAGTTGTTCTTGGATAGAAGGAAGGAAATAAAGAGTAAGCCATATATTCCATCAATAAAAATCTCCAAGGGGAAGAACTCAACTATACAGTGACAAAGAAGGAGATCTTGGTAGTAGTTTATGCAATAAAAAAATTCAGACATTACATTATAGGGTATTCAATGTTCATACACACTAACCATACAATAGTAAGGTATCTCATGAACAAACTGGTAGGCTTGTTAGGTGGTTACTGTTACTTCAAGAATTTGACATTACCGTTGTGGATAAGCCAGGTAAAGCAAATTTAGTGGAAATTTTTCTATCTAGATTACCAACCAAATCAAAAGAAGATGTTGTTGATGACTCATTCCCAAATGAGCATTTATTTTCTCTATCTTTGCACACACCTTGGTATGCAAATGTTTCCAACTATCTTGTAGCAGGAAAAACACCACCTCATTTCTCACCAAGGGAGAAGAGACAATTAGTTCACAATATTTTTCCCTACTCATGGATAGCTAGATACTTATTCTACACAGGCCCAAAAAACATAATGAGAAGATGCATCCGAGAAGATGAAGTATATGATATCCTTAGAGCATGCCATGATGAACCCTATGGGGGACACTTTGCAGCAAAGAGGACAACTCTTAAAATTTTGAATACTGGCTATTATTGGCTAACTCTTCATAAACATGCAACGAAATATACCAAAAGCTATGATAGATGTCAAAAAATGGGAAGGCCAACAAAACAGATGAAATATCATTGCATCCACAGTTAGCAATAGCACCATTTGACAAATGGGGATTAGAATTTATTGGCCCCATTTCACTAACATAAAACAACAAAGAGTACATACTAGTACGTACAGATTACCTAAAAAATGGGTAGAGGTTAAGGCCTTACAATTTAAAGAGATGGGAATGTGGCAAAGTTTCTATTGGAAGACATATTCACAAGATATGGAGTTCCAAGAGAAATTGTCGCAAACCAAGGACCCCAATTTACATTAGAGCTAATCACCAAATTGGTTCAATAATATGAGATCAGAAACAAAAAGTCCACACCTTATCACCCTCAAGAAAATGGGCAAGTGGAAGTCACCAACAGGGAAATTGAAAAAATCCTCACAAAGATAGTGAAAATTTATACGAAGGATTGGGTAGCTAAGTTACCTAAGGTAGTTTAGGCTTATAGAACAACTTGGAAGACCACAATAGGCTTTACACCATATGAACTAGTGTATGGTAAGAAAGCAGTACTTCCTATAGAAATTGAGTAGAAAACATTGAGGACAACAATCAAATTGGGCATGGATTTTTCAACAGCACAATAAGAGAGATTTCATAACTTGAATGCCCTGGATGAAATCAGAATGGAAGCCATACACCACACTGAAGTTGTCCAAAATCAAAGGATTCATTGGCATGATCAATGTATTAAGATGAATGAATTCAATGCAGGTGATTGGGCTCTACTTTATGACTCCAGATTCAAAGATTACAAAGGAAAATTGCAAACTAGATGGCTTGAGCCATATGAGATAAAGAAAATATATACAAATGGAGAAGTGCAACTATAGTCAATTGATAAAGTAAGGTTCTCATTTCTAGTTAACAAACACACATTGAAGATTTATAAGAAACCATTGTAGAAGGATGACTTCCTTCTTACACTACAACAATAGTTTGAACTTGCAATTGGAAAATTTAGCAACAAAGACAACCAATTCTACAAATGAATCAATAGATGAGCTACACAGCTTTCCCACTGATGTTCCATAGGTATAATTTTCTCACATATTTCGCATGCACACACTGCACAGGTGACAATTTGCAATATTCATTTTTTGAGATAGTCGCAGAAGCAACAGGGACCTGCAACATCATGCCTTTAGGAAAAAAAATTATAGGAGGGACTTGTTACTGTATGATCCCGTAGCACTTGTCTATCATTTTCATTAATTTCATATCTATCACTTCATAACCTATCCTTGTGTACATCCAACCATACATATTCCATTTCATTCCATACAACTTCTTACATCCATTCCCACATAGCCATTCTACCTCCTTTATCGATTATCACATATCATATTGCAATTAATCTCACATCACCTATTTCATACACTCTGCAACCTTTTCAATCCATCATTTTCCATGTGTCATGCATATGTTGTCATTCATTTCAAACTACCACTATGCAAAATTCATTACAATCAAGGAAAGTCACTTCAAATCAGGTAGCAGACGGCCATCAATTACTTCACACAAGTTGAATTTCATTTCAACCAATTCCTACAAGTACACTACACATTAACTTATCATAATTAACATAGTTGATTATTGATTTTATGCATATTTATAGTTCATTTGTGCATACTACATATCTTAATTGATTTTCGAGTACTTTTAACATAACCCTCTGCCAAAACTATACCAACTAAGTGAGGATAATTACTATCTTTAGTTGGGGGGATGGGCATTCCTTAGTTTCCTTAGTTTTCAAAAACTCTCTACAAAAACTTTCCATTGTTTCCCTCCATTTTTTTTGTTTTCCTTCATTTTTCAAAAGACACAAAGTTTAGATGAGAGGAAAGGGTTCTCAGTAGCTGAATTGAAAGGTGAATTTGACTAGAACAACATTCTAGCATAGTATAAATGGTTAATTAAGGAGTTCAATTACTAAATCATTACCATGGGAGGTGATATAATATGTAGAGAACCAACAGCAAATGACCAGTTGTTGGATGAAAAGCTAGTTTTTCCTATTTTCCAACAAGTTGGTTGGTTCAATATTTTTTGAAGCTCACAAAATTTAATGAGGTTATGACCCAATAGTTTTGAAGTAATTTTTAGGGGCTTAAGGGTAGATGTCTCAAAAGTTGTTATTGATGAAGTATTTGGATTGCCAAGGATAGGAGAAGAGTTTCCAGTTAGGGCAGATGATATTGTTGCAAGGAATGAATTTAGACAGCCAAGAGAAAACTTGGATTCCTCTTCTCAAGGTAATAAAAGATTGTCTTTACCATGGATTTGGCATTCAATTGCTTCCTATGTAGTTAAGTACTTGACATGTGATGGCAGACAATCTTTGTTATACACAGTTCATTTTAAATTGTTGAGTCATCTTCACCATGGTAGGCATGTAAATGTTCCTAATTTCTTATATAATTTGTTAAAGAGAATATTGTCTAAGTACAAGAGGAAAAGAAACAATACAACATTGTCTCATTTTTGTTTGGTTATATTGTTGATAAAGAGGACTCTTAGGGCTTAGTTTCCAAATATTTCTTAGGAAAGTTTTCTTAATTATAAAAATATCAACAATATCCTTCAAATGCCTAATGAGGGAAACAAAGGCCAAGAACAAATAATAGAAGAATCTATTGTTGTTCCTAAGGAAGAAATACCCTTTGGTTCCCCTGCTGCAACACCTACCTACATCATGGAGGAACCAAAAGAGGAGGGTTTTCAAGAAACTCAATTTGTGGCCTCTGATGAGCAACCTACAGCAGAAGGAAATCAGGAAACCCTTGATTCTAAGAGGCCATCAAGGGGTAAAAAGAGAAACAATGAAGCCTCTACCTCTACACCTGTAAAGCGATAGAAGAAGGGAAAGAAAGCAAAGAAAGGGAAGAATAGGGCTTCTACCTCTACACCCGCGAGGGAGCAGAAGAGGGACACACAATCAAAGAGGCGATCACAACACCTAAAGAAGAAGGGGTTCATGAGAGGATCAATTAAATTGCAAAAGAATATGTTGTAGAAAAATAAATAGAAGAAAAATGGGAAGAAGATGTTGTAATGGTAGAAATAGATAAATATTTAGAGGAGAATGCTTCTCATGATAAGGTAAAGACACAAGTTGTATAGTATTGGTATTTTACTAGTACCTTTGAATCTAATTCAAAGGATATTTTTTGTGGAAAAGAAAAATGAGAAGGAGATCCCTAAGAAGCCCTATTTCAGAGGGTTTTAAATACACAAGTGTAGTAGGGGATGAGCAGTTCTTGGAAAAAGATAAACTTTTTATTGAACAAAGGAATATTAGCAAAGAATTGCAAGAAGCAATGGAAAGAATAAAACAATTGGAAGAATTGTTGAAAACACGTCAGCAAAAGGATAGTGAGAAGGATGTAAGAATTAAAGAATTGGAGGAGAAGATCTATAAGTTTGAGCATGGGTCTAAATTGGAGGTACTTGCACAACTCACTATGGTTGAAGTAGGAAACAAAGAGCCAATATCCCAAGTCCCTATTCCTCATATCATAACCCCCATTAGGCCAACTATGGTGTCTTTGGGTGTTGAATTATGTAAAAAAAACTCAAGAGTTCTCTCAAAATAAGGATTGGGAGAAAGAAAAATTTTAATTATTATCCAATCACACTAGGGAACTTGAACAACAAGAGACAAAAGTGAAAATTTTGAAAGTAAAAATTAAGATTATGGCAAGTAAAACAACACAGTTGTTGAAATGCAGGCCACCTACAAGGGTTTATGCATTGTTTCTATAAGAAAAATATTTTTGTTTTCAATTCAGCCAATTGATTAGTGATCTACCTATTTCCATGGACTTTTTTTTTAGATACTTTATTTAATTCCACACCAGACATGCAGGACTAGTTATGTGAGTTTTACTTTCATAATTGTGTTCTCCTATATGAGACTAAATAGAATCCACTGATGTTTTTGGGAGACCTTCAATTAAGAGCTTGGGCATCCTACATTAGAAATGAGCACCAAAGGGGAACAATCCTACAAGACTACCATGAAATAGAAAAATCCATTGCCCTACATCTCATAAAAGAATCAGTGAATCCAAATGCAAACATTGACCAATGGTTGAACCTCCTAGATTATAATGGGGTTGAAGAAATAATACTGAATTGCAAGAAACGAGACTATACAAGATAAAAGAAACTAGCAGTAGGAACCATTAATGAAGCATTCCAAATTGAACAAAGGAGATGGGAAGAGCTTTCACCCAAGTTAAGAAGAAAGGAACCACATTCTCTCTATAACTATATAGCCATGATTTGTATATCTCACAAATGCATAAACTTTGCATGGAAAAATTGAGTGGCCTAGTTTCCACTTGTCTTTCATCCTCTTATCCTCTTATTTCTTGTACCACATTGGATAGGGAGGAAATGAGAGGGAGAAGAAGAAGAAGAAAAAAAATGCTAGCAAATATTTTAGATCAGAAGGGCTACTATCTAAAGCAAAAGAATGGAGTTGACATTGTGGAAAATCTCAAATAAATAACCCTACAATGCAACCTCCAACCTTAAAATTTGCTTGAGGACAAGCAAAAGGCTTATTTGGGGGGAATGACGAGCTTATATAATAGTTAGTTTTCTCATTAAGTTCATGAATTTTAGTATTTCAACCTGCCCAATTCATAGACAATCCTAAAAACTTATACATCCTTTAAATCTTCTATGCATCTTAAACCAGACTTTAGTATGTGGAAATATAATTATGATATGATGGTATTTGTATGTGTGGATGTATGAATGTTCATGAATTTCAATATGATTAAATGCTTGATTTATGATTGATAATGGTGTGTATGCTTTAGGATGAAACTAACATTTTCCAGCTAAGGATAACTATAACCCACAGCAACTAGATTTCCATCCTACAACATAAGGACCACAACTAGTTGCAGGGGAGAAGTCAGAATGCTTGAAATGTGACAATTTCAAGAAGGGATGAATACAACCATTGAATGGAAAACTATGAGTCACTGGACCAACACCAAATAAGATGACAAGGAGTCTACTTTGAGTAGAGAAGTTTAATGATGTGATATTTTGCATCGAGCATGTCTCTATCATACCATTAGGGCAGAGTTATAGTTTAAATTCTCTTCTTTTTTCTTTTTCAATTATGGTTATCAGTCACAAAGACTAGTCCTCTCCCTATTCTTGAGGGAGAGTGGATGTATTCATTTATGTTCTATTTTTAGTCCTTGTATGAATAAAACTCCTCCCAAACCTACATATTGGGATCGGTGTTTGAGGAGAAAATCTAGTTTTTTTATTATTTACTAGATAGTACTTAGTTGCTATTAGTTTCTTACTATCCAGATGCCATAAATGAGTATTGATGAATAAGAAATCTTTAGAGATTCCTGTCAGATTGTAAGAAGTCCAGTTCTTATGCAATAAAGGAGTTTAGTTTACTATCATGATTTGTTGATCGGAAGTGCATAGTTGATATCTTCTATGGGCACAACAACTCGAGCAAGAGCCACTCAAGGTACTACCAACCCATATTATTTTTTGTACTAGATTAGATGTTACATTGTTGTATCCATTTATTTGAATTCTCGCTTGTATGTATGTGAATTCCATGAATGATGTTTTGTAGAATGAATTACATTCTAAAACATTACGTTGAGTTAGTCTTTGGAGAAGTTAGAAGTCAGAAGTCAGTAGTGTTAGTTGCAAGTTTAGATTTGATAGTTAACAATTACAACATCAAGCATAAGGTACAAGTAGCCTAAGCAATAGATTCATGTTATTTCCCCTGTTTTACAATTTGACAGTTTATTTTCCTTTCCAGTATTTATAGTTTTTATTACATGTGTGACCACCTATGTTTCATTGATATAGGGCATAGTTAGGATCCTTAAATGTACATATAGTGTCAGCACTGTCAAAAGCTTATGAGCCCTAGTTTATTATTTAATGAAGCCTTTGTGAGGGTTTGGTGAACTGTTTATTTAGGAACCTATCATCTGAATTGTGTGTCTGCTCATAAACACCAAGTCGATTGACCACTAGAAAGGCCTTACAACAAATACACTAAAATCATATACTATTGTTGAAGTTGTCAAGTTTATGGAATATCACAGTGGTTTAATAACATTAGCAAGAATTCCTATATGTGTACAATCACGATATGTTTTTATTAGGTATATTAATCATACTATATATATACATATATAATAGAATCGGTATGTATCTCAATTATTTTTGTATCTATTAATCATTGTGCAGACATGCATATCAATTATTTTTGTATCAATAATAATTATGTAGGCATGTATGACTGTAATTTTTGCCTTCTTCATAAATATCATGCAAATTTTTAGACACAACTGCAGATATATGTGGAGCATGGTCGATGCTCTGGTTCAAGTGTTGCACGTGAATCATTATGAGGGTCGAATTTAATGGTTTCCAGAGCAATAGGTTTTGAAACAACCAAAAATTTAAGGGATTCGATAGGGAATACACTCATATACTTGCTAACAGAGATATCCTTCACAATATATTCATAAATCTCACAGCCAAAAATATCAAAAATTAAATACCTAGTAAAAATCCCGAATTGAATAATTATTTGCTTGCAAACCTTTCAACAAATCATGGTCCCTTTCTCTACGTGGTAACTCCAATCCTCCTCAATCATTGATATTCTACAATCTTTTCAATGCTACCCACTCCTTAGTCATTGCTAATTACAATCTCCAACAATCATGTGTTTCCCTTGTTGAGCTCTCCCTTTTTAATGGTTTTTCATATTCTCAAAAACAAAGCTCAACTCCAATCTCTATCTTTAGAACTGAACGTTCACCTCTTGCATGATTTATCATGCAAATTATTTGAATTATAAACTTATGTCATTTAATTATAATAAATTATTTTCTTTTCTTTTCTTTTCTTTTTAATAATAATCATGCAGATAATCTAAAACTTATTTTTTTAATTTTTTTAATTTTTTTTGCTAATTAACTATTTTATATATTTATATATAATAACAATAATATCATTATTATATTATTAACATATATAAATATAAATTATAATATTTATCATGATCAAACATTTGAAAACAAAATATTTTATTTTCCCAATTAAATTAATTTTGTAAACAAAAAATCCATGACATAGTCATCATTTAAATCATAACACACAAATGACGATTGACAATGCAATCATAATCATACACAATACAAGATCAATGCAACTATGTGAGTGTATGTGTAGGATTTTCATCATGTCGACTACTATCAATTGGCTAGGTCATCTCTTCCTCAACCATGTTCTCACCTTTGACCTATTACTGCACTCATTTGCACTCAATATCTCGTCAATAGGTTAGTCCATAAAACCATAATCAATAATCAAAATATTCGCTTCATAATAATTCATCATTTTAATCACAATAATCCTACATTTTAATATATCATCTAATTTATCCTCCATGAAAACACATTAATCACATATTGTCCCATGGTCTCATTGAATTCCATTTATTATCAAATAAAGTTTATGCAAGCAAAATCGAGATGTGACATCCTTCTCTACTAGGAAGAGACATCGTCATGATGTCTTGTTAGACACACACACTAAAACAAATAAGAGTCTCATAACTAAACACTCAAATGAGGAAAATAATGGTCTATATCCTCTACATTCTCCCATGTGGAACTATCCACAGAATATTGGTCCCATTAGACCTTATACTGCATAATATCTCTATTGTGCAACTTAATGTTGCCCCATTCAAGAATTCGAGTTGGCTCCACTAGCACCACTCTTGGATCCTATACTAGTAAATCATACCAATCAATTGTATGGGTGGTGTTAGGATGATGTGGATTAAGCATAGACACATGAAACACATTATGGGTTCAAGCAAGAGCAGGTGGTAGAGTAAGTCTATAACCAGCTGGGTTGATCACCTCTAATGTCAAAAGGACCCACAAAACTCAATGCTAGTTTAGAAGATTTATCAAATGATATGGATCTCTTTTGAGGTTAACAATCAAGAATACTTTATCTCCAACTAAAACTGCTTGAAAGTTCTATTATATAATCTACATAACTCTTCTTCCTATCTTTTTCTTCCTTCAATCTCCCCATGATCAATTTCATTTGATCATCCATCTCTCTAAGCATATCTAGACCAATTATAATTCTATATTCCACCTTATCCCAAGTGATAGGCATGTGACACTTTCACCCATAAAGATCTTCAAATGGTTCCATCCCCAAAGATGCATGGTAAGAGTTATTATAAGAAAACTCCACCAATGGAAGATACTCTTCCCACTTGTGATGTTGATCCATACAATACATTCTAAGTAGGTCTTCAACTACTTGATTCACTCTTTCTATTTGTCTATATGTTTGTGGGTGGTATGTTGAACTGAAATCCAATCTTGTTCACAGTGCTACATTTAATGTTGTTCACAATCTAAATGTCATGTGAGTATCCCGACCTGATATGATTGTCTCAATTATTTCATTCAACCAAAAGTGTGCTACCTCAGTCAACTTACCCAAAACTACCAAAATGATACCATGCTTGTTCTTGGACATAAGCAACCCTTTAATGAAATCTATACTAATCACTTTCCATTTATACTTAGGTATATCATGTGGGTACAAAATCCATTCTAGATGCACATGCTTAGCCTTCACTCATTGGCACTCAAAGCATTGAGCCACATATTCAATTACATCCTTCTTGATTCTTGGCCAAAAGTATAGAGATCTCAATTCTGCTACCATCTTGGTTACTCCATGGTGCCCCAAATAAAGTGTGTTGTGAATTTATTCTAGGATCAACTTTCTAAAATCCCATGAGTTTGGAATGTACATTCTTGCTTGGTATCTCAAAATTACATCTGATTCCAACAAATATGCATCAAAACAATGGTCTAAGGGGTTCTTCTCTAAGGCTTACTTTACTCTAGAATAGTGCTCATCTCCTTGTAGATTCTAAACCACTTTTTGTCTCAAATTAGATCTCGTAGTGGTCATGGCTACTAGATTCCTTATTTTTCTAAGAGCATAAGCTACCCTTTTTTCTTTCCCCTTGATATACTCAATGCCAAAATAATATTCATTGAGGAACTCTAACCATCTCCTTTGTTGAACGTTGAGATTGGGTTGTGTGAAAATACATTTGAGTCCTAGGTGGTCTGTCTTTAATTCAAATGACTTCCCCTTATAGTGCATGAACTATGGCTTCTAACTCTAAGTCATGTGGTGCATAGTTAAGTTCATACTACTTCAACTTCCTTAATTTATAAGCCACCACTTTCCCATTCTGCATTAGAACTCATCCTACACCTTCTTCTGATGCATCAGTTATCATCATGAATTGTCCATTAGGATTAGCTATAGTCAAAATTGGATTTGTAGTGAGATTTTCCTTCAAAAGTTAGAAAGCTTGCTCACACTTGTCAATTCACTCAAATATTTTTCCTTTCCTTTGGAGTGAAGTGATTGATGTTGCAATTCTAGAAAACCATTGTACAAACTTCCTATAGTATCTTGCAAGTCGCATGAAGCTTTGGACTTTAGTTACATTCTACGTTGGAGGCCAATCAACTATTAACTTGATTTTCTCTAGGCCTACTGCAATCCCTTTTGCTAAAATGATATGGTCTGGATAATGCACCTTTTCTTGATAGAAGGTACACTTGTCCAAAAAAAATTCTCTCCCTCAAGTGTTGTAACACTATCCTTAAATGCTTTTCATGCTCCTCAATATTCTTGGAGTAAATCAAGATATCATCTAAGAATATCAACACAAAGTCATCTAAGCAATCTCTAAATATATTGTTCATTAAGTTCATGAAAGTTTCAAGAGAATTGGTTAACTCGAATGACACTATAGTGAATTCATAGTGGTCATAACGATTCCTAAAATATGTCTTGGAGATGTCCTCCTCTTTAATCCTTAATTGGTAATATATGTATCTTAGATCTATCTTAGAGAACATTGTAGCCTCTTCCATCTAATCAAAGAGTTCATCAATTCTCAGAAGGGGGTACTTATTCCTGATAGTTGACTTGCTCAACATCCTATAGTCAATGCACAAACAAAAAGTTCCATCTTTCTTCTTCAGAAAAATGATTGGTATACCCCACGGTGACACACTAGGTCTGATAAACCCTTGGTTCAACAACTCTTGCAATTTGTTCTTCAATTCATACAACTTGGTAGTGGTCACCCTATAGGGAGACTTGGATTGAGGTTTTGTTCCAAGTAGTAACTCAATGGAAAATTCAAATTCCCTTTCTAGTGGCAACCCTATTAATTCCTCCTAAAACACATCCTGAAATTCTCTAAGGATAGGGTAATCATTAGGTATTGGCTTCATAATATCAAGGTCACTAATTTGAATGACATAATTGGAATGTCCCTTCCTTTGGGCCTTCTTTAGTTACATAGCTAAAAAAAATTCTAAGTTCCAAAGGTCTCTAAAAGTCATGAATCTCAACAAGATTCCTAAAATCATCCAAACATCTTACAATCTTATCTTCACAATTTACTATAGACTTGTGTTCAGTCAACCAATTGATTCCCAAAATCACATCATATGTTCCTAAGGGAGCTAAATAAATGTTTACATAAGTCGAAAAACTAGGAAGTTCTAACTCATTACAAGAAAGACAAGAATCTACCCTCTTTTCTTCCTGATTTCCATACTGAAACATCCATGAATTAGCCATGTGTCCTATTCTAACTAGTAACTTTGAAATTATTTATGGATCTACAAAGCATTCAATTTCTCTAGTATCAAATAATATAGAAACAGGTCATCCATAGAGCTTACCAATATACTAAATTAGTGTGGCTTGGAAGTTAGCCTATTGATTGTCTACAACTGCATGGATTTGATGTTGAGGTGCCCCTTACTAATTTATTTCCCTTAATTCTCCCAAATATTGAGGGAATACATTGGATAAGTGCTCTCCTTTACATACAAAGCATTCACCATCAAGTACTCTTGGTCTTTCAGGCCTATCCCCCCTATTATTGTTGTTGTTGTTGTTAGTTGTTTTATTACCTCCATTGCGATTCCCTTTTGCTTTATCCTCGAAATTATTTCCTTGCTTTATGTTTTGGATTTGTCAATTTTTGCCTCTCTACTAGTTATTAGTCTAAAATTTCTTATTTCTAAAGCCAAATCTAGCATCTTGATTCTTGTAGTAGTTAGCCACATGTTGAAGTTTTTGCTCTTGTTTGGTAGCCTTCTCAAAAAATTCATCCATATTCAAAGGGTTATGGATGTCCATATTTGATCCAATTTGAGGATTCAATCCCAAGATGAACTTCCTAATTCGAAATCACTCATCCAATTGATACTGAGTTACATACTTAAGCAATTGGGTAAAATTTTCCCAATATTGAGTCATTGTCATGTACCTGGAATAAAATTCTAGAATTTTTTCATCTATTTGTCAAAGAAGAGTTGAGGTAACCACCTCTTCTTGAAATGTTGAAGAAATATTTCCCAAGTTGTCTCTGTTGACAGTAGCTTTTTTCAACTTTTTCATTATCCCGTCAAGTAGTTGCTTTACTAGTGAGCTAATATCCAACCCAAATAGCCTTGGTCTCATTGGATAGATTCCTAAGTTCAAAGTATTTCTCTATCTCAATGATCCAAGCTTCCACTCCGTCTCTAATGGTTTTTCCGTCAAATTTGGGTGATGCAATCCTCTTAAGGTCATTACCCAATTCTTCTTCAATTCTAGACCTAAAAATTCCATGGTCTTCATTCCTCGGGTTTCATTCCTATCAATTCCCTCTAACCTCTTGTTCTAAGTTGTTCATCCTATTCCTTTTTTTGGTTAGAAGGTTGAGGATTTGGTCCAACCTATCATTTTACTCATTGTTTCTTGGTCCACCATGATCATTGTTCCTAGTTTGCACCATGGTTGGTTATGAAATGACCCGCGTCAAGTTTTTACATCTTAGCATAGTTAGACAAAGGCCCTAGGGTTAAACCAAGAGCTCTAATACCAAATGTAAGGTTCTAAACCCTAGACAATCTCACATAAATAAATAGTAACTCATTTTCACATAAATATAGAAATGAAATGAAACATCTTAAATATATACAAATAAAAAATTACATCTCACATGTAAAAGTGTCTAATCCAGAGTATTAAGTACAAGAAAAATGGTACATAATTACATGAATTACAATCTAGTAAAGTATTGTAGAGTACAAAATATAAGTATTGCAAGAATATGAATCAAGCTCTCATTACCATCTAGTCATAACAATATAAGTAAAGAAACATAATCACTGGTGTCTCCAACCACCACTAACCACAACAATCATCCACAAACCAAGAGATGAGAACATGGATTAGGCGATTTTCCGCCCAACCACAAATCTTACGCTTTCCCGAAATTCTTCCTAACCTGAAGAATACCCAACCCTACACAAGAATCCTAACAACTTGAAAACGGTTGGCAAGATAGAATCAGGTGCAACCTGATATATCTACATGCATTTCAAATATGAACATTCTATGCCCTAATATCAAGATATGGTAGAGAATAAAATAACATCCATCTATTTGAATGGTACACATAGCTTTGGCCAAAACAATTAAACCCTAAATGGTAGGTAGATCTAGAAAAAGAAAATCTACTCCTCTTTGTTAGCCCATATTCAACACTTTTCCTAGAAGGTAAACCAAATCACAAATAGAAGACAACAACATGCATATGATCATAAAAATAAATACTCTTTTTATTTTCATGCAAATGATTATATTAAGATCTTTTGTTATTTTAATCCTTTCATGCATAATGATGGTTAATGTATATTTGACATGTAATTTAATTACTGGCATGCAACTAGATTATTGACATACAATTTGATCTCTACTAATATTTCTCAATTTCATGCAATATCTAATGTATATGCAATACTAACTAATTTTTGGAGTCATGTAGGTTAAATCCATAAGAATTAGTTCATAACATATGATGCATATTTGTACCATTATTTTTGCATAGTTATATATATATACATATATATGTATATATATACATATAACATACATATATATGTATGTATATTTATACATATATTTATATGTATATATATGTATACATTCTAGAGGAAAACCTTGGGAAAATCAAGGACAACAACAATATTCTTATGCAAGAATAGTGGACTATGTAAAGAAGCCAGAGGTAGCCATAAAGCATAATCATGGAAGATACATATTGGCAGTCATAATAGACAATCAACATGACTTGTAGATGCTTCAAGGTCATGAAAACTCATATGAAAAGGTAAAAGGAATACAACGCATTCATCATGAAGATGGATTGTTATATGACAATATAATGTTGCAAGGAGTTTAATGCAACAATCTATAGGTGATTACTGTCATAAGCAAAAATAAGAGGACAACATAAATCAAAGCTTAGCATGCACAATATAGTGTTGACTATAGAAATATGTGACAATGGTCTTCAACTAATAATGGAAAATGTTTTATTCTCTCATACCATACATGGTCCACTTCTATTGAAAACAGGGAGGATACTTAAAGCCCTATCAAGTATTAAAGGTTGTCAAGACCCAAACAACTACATATGGGGTTGTATCTTGTGTTCTTTATCTATAGGTGGTTGTTTTATCAAATTATAGGATAAGATATGAGTGATGGTGCTATTCAAAGTGTGAAGAAGAGGCTGAGGTATTCATGGTGTCTTTTCCTCCAAGTTATCCCTATGGTAAAAGGTTCTCCCAAATAGTATATAGTGATATCCTAGCAAAGGTGTTGTTAAGAAGCATAGTAGTGACATGGAGAAACATGGTTCAAGGTTGAGTAGGGGACAATATTCCACATGTTAAACTCGTCATAAGGCATGAACAATAAAGGACAAAACATAAATAAAGGATTGTATTAGCACAGTCACATGTATTTCAATACCAAAGAATGCTTCAAGGGATATTTGTGGAAATTTTTATGAAGAGATACTTTATATGTTTTCAACCAAGATACCTCAGAATAAAAAGTATATGACAATCATGAACGTGGTGGTAATCATAATGTGATAGTCATCATGGAGCAAGCCAAAGACAAGTGTAGGATACCATTTGAGAATTGTTAGATGACAATGAATAATATTATGTGATGATAGGTCAGTAATAACAGTCATCAAAAGGACAGTCAACAAATATCTAGGAGGTACTTAACAAGGAAACCTATCACAAGATAGTCACCATGCAAAGTGATAGTGAAATCAAATAGTGTAAAGACAAATTTGGGTAGATAAAGGGCAGTGAGCTAATTGATAGATTAGAACCTATGAGATAGAAGTATAGAAGTCCAAGAAGGATGGTGTTTTGACTAGCATAGGTGGTTAAGGATAGCATATAGATTCATCAAAGCCCTATTAAAAAAAAATTATGATGACATGGATCTTATGAGAAAAGAGAGGATGACAATCTCCTTCAAGACAAATTTTATGGTGGTGATTTTAGTGTATTTTCCATGGAGTCATTATTGGTAAACAATTTATTTATGTTGTGATGATTCCACAGTGAAACTATAAAACTAAATATATATGAAATTGTCATTAATTGTTATGAATCTGGTTCTTTTATCTCCAATCAACATATCAAAAGTATAGTCATAGTTATATATACACTCATAGATAAAATAATCACACCTAAACTTGTAAGGAATTCATTATTAAATGATATGGCCTTTGAATCATTTTAAAAATAAGGCCTAGCAAAAAAGTGAAAGGATGCGACCTTCCTAAAACTAACATTTGGTCCAGAAAAAATGAATGGCCGAAGGTATATGGAGAGAGTAAGAATGAATAAGAAATAAAAAAAACTACATCTAGAGTACCGAGTGTTGTGTAGGGAGAAGTAGGAAGATATTTAGAATGATAAATAGACATAAATTATATATAAAAATTAATTGAATTTTAATAAAAAAATATATAAAAGTTTAAAATTGGTTATAACTTGTTATAGAATAGGCACTTTCAAAAGGGTTTTTGATTTTTATTATAATAATATTATCATTTCAAGGATAATAGAATAATTTTGAATTAATATGGCATATAACATTAAACAATAAACTTCATACATCACTTAATAATCAAATAGATGACAATAACAATTCTATGCTATATGAATATGTTAGGAAAAAAGGAATGAGAAATTCTTGAAGATATCACCAGATACATTGCACAAATGGTCTTGCATATGTGTTGATTGAGTATAAGGAGGTTTCCCATCAAGTTATACATATCTTCTAGTATAACCTATAAAAATTATTAGTATAGCCTAATAGGCTATGATACCATGTTAGAAATTAGGATCTTAGGAAACTAATCATTATAAACGAGATATAAAAAAAAATAGAATAATGAAATGATGGGAAAAGGGGGAAAACCGTAGTTCCCTTAATATAAAGAAATTTATGATTTAAGGGCCCTCTTCCCAAGATTTCATTAGAATGCACCAACCACAAATCTAAGAAATTGAATTTCAACCTGAAAGGTGAGTCAACCAGACCTGGAAAATTAGAAGCTTAATTAAGTCCAATAAATTAAGGGACCCAAACATAACGTGAAATTAGGGTCTTAGGATACTAATCATTATAAACAAGATATAAAAATAAATAAAATAAGAACCATGCAAGCATAGATTTTACACATAACACAAGATATACATGGGGAAAACTCTTCTAGGTGAAAAACCCCATAAAGCATCATTTTATTAAAATACTTACAATAATGGTCTATTATAATATAGAATGAACCTGGGGGACACTTCTCCATATTTCCACATGGCCAATAATACTTCATGTGTGTAGTGATATAGTTCACTATATAATATCCAAATTCCCTCATTTCTCAAATGAGAGATAACCTCCTTAAATATAGGAGAAATGGTGGCATAATACCTTAAAGGGTATTAGTCACACCTATTCAACAACCCCAATTCATAAATAATCAATATTAATTATTAGAGTATAATTATTTTAAATGGGATATTCTTAATAAGCATATAATATATAAGGTTTTATAACCTTATAGTAGAAAAATATATAAATGTTATAAGGGTATGACCCCTAATAACATTATGTTCTAGCAGTTGGATCCACCCATTGATTGCAATGAGATGACTCACATATAGATTTATCCACAAATATTTTCAATAGTGGTGTAGATTAAATCAATTAGCCTTGTCTATGGTTATTTGTGCATTGGGATGTTGCATTAGGATGATAGGATTGATGATTTAAGTAATATTATAGTTAGTTGTTGGGGCTTGTAGCATGTTTTTTTATTACAATGTCATGGATAGCTTCATTACACAATTAAATGGCAACTTTTGGTAGTGATGATTTGGTGGTTTATCTTGTTGCTATAGAGATATTAGTTCTAATTTATTATTTAAATTTATTTTTATTTTAGTTGAGTTTTGTTGACCATGGGTGATCTTCATTTATGAAATGGCTATAATGATTCCATGGGTGATCTTTATTTATGAAATAGATATCATGATTCCATGGTAGCTTGGTAGGATGGTTCAATGAAAAATTTGGTAACAATGTGGATTCATCACTTGGTGATGGATGATCTTTTGCAATGGTTGTAGGTGTCATGGGTGATTTCTTGGACTATGATTCTTGGATACAATTATATTACTTTGAAATCTTGAGTTCTATTGTTAGGAAATAGTTATCTTCATGTGATTGGAGATGTTGACATCTTGGTTAGCCATGGGGAACTATTGTAATCTTTGGTTGAGGTGTGAATTTATGATTTTACTATTTTGGCATGTGATCCCTGGGATGGTTTGGTATTGTGCCATGATGGACTCCTAACTAGGCATTAGAGTTATAGAATGATGATGCTCAAAGAGGCGGGATATGTTTATTAGAGAATATGGTATTCTAGGAGAAGATATTAGGGAATGATGTCATGATGTGTTCCTAGATTCTATAGATTTGCAATGGTCTCATTAGTTCTCTTGGTATTGAGTTCGTTGATATTTTACTTGGATGTCCATGTTAGTGTTGTGTTACATTTATATTTTTCAGCATGGATTGATTGATTATATGTGCTCATGGATCATTGAGTATTTACCACTTGTTAATCTTGAATGTTGATGCATTTTTATGCTTAAGGTCATCTAGTATTTGTTATCTTATTTTATATTTCCCTCCTTGCCAATTTTGACTCTACAAACCATAGATAGGAATTGATTTTGAAATGTATTACTCCAATCGAATCATTCAACCAGTAATTTTAGTTTAATTGTAGCTCATGATTTCACAAAAAAAGGGAATAATCTCCTACAAGTTGCATAACTTAATCTACCTTGTGAGTCACGTGTCGTGTTTTGCTTACATCTTCAACCTATTGTAATCATGTCTTCGTCAACTATATGAGAGGTTATATGTGGAGCTGGTTAATGTCAACTTAGTGACAATTTTAGGGGTTGAAATTAAATTAGATACTACTAGAATATATCATAATTTCTCATTCTCATCGTCAATTTCTCCATCAATATTAATTAACAATTTTAATTATTTAATTCGGCTAACACATTATCCACATTAATATAATATTTTTTAATTATTTAGTTAATCCATTTTTTTTTTATCATCTACGTTAATTAAATAATGAATCCATCATTTTCCATCATCGACATCAATTAAATAATTTTTTAATTATTTAATTAATTCATCATTTTATCTCAACTAAATTAATTGAATAATTAAAAATTATTTAATTTATTTATTTTATCCATATTAATTAATTTTTCAATTATTTAATTAATTTCCCCCATCCACATTAATTAAATAAATTTTAATTATTCAATTAATTCATGCATTGATTCTTTTTACCCACTATTTTTTTTAGACTACAAGAATCGGTTGGGTATTCACCCCCCTATAAACTACAGTGCACTTGGTAAAAAAAATTCACGTGACCGGTGGCACTGGCGTGGCACGCCCTCCAATACCACGAGTTTGGGGGGAGACTATACCTCGTGACCTCTTGCCTGCAACAAAATGCTTTAACCAATCGAGTTAGGCCCCCCACCCCCTTTTTACCCACTATAATTAAATAAATAAATTTAATTTATTTAATTAATTTTTCTATCTTTAATTCTTCCAAAAATAAATAAAATTAATATTTTATTTATTTTATAATTATATCTTTCCCTCATACACATGAATTAAATAAATTGATTTATTTAATTCTATATATATTCTTCTAAGTGAGTCAACTAATAATGCACTCATTTTCACTTCACTCATCCATGTAGTCAGTCAACTCACTCATGAAATCACTTAACTAATCAATCAAACCCTTCGTAACGACACATGTCATGTGCACATTTCTTCATGTCATCTCAATCAATCTCATTCATTGATCCTTATGATCATCCTCCACTATTAATTGACATTAGGTGAAAGATGTAAATCTACCATCATTCAAGCCCTCAATCAATCCATGATATTACATTTAAACTATCATATTGCCTCAATTTTGATATTACAAGTTATGCTAATGTTTGAAGAACTATTTACATAAATTAATTTTATAACATATCATATACAATAGAGTAAGATGAGGCATTTTGTGGATGTAATCTAGTTTAGTATTGTTTGTTATTTAATTATTGTGCTCACGCTCTATTGAAGGTGGTTATTGAATGTTGAATTGGGTATTGGCATTGAATTATCCTTACATTCAGTTTCAACATTCAATCTCATTCACATTTTGGCATGCCCAATGGGACCCACGTCCCTGAATTTTACTATTTGCTTTGAGAATTTAATTTTGAAAGGTACAAATACAAATCGATGCTTCTATTTTGTAAAATGGTGCATATGTTAGGTAAAATGACACATATGACCTATGAATTGGCACTTTTTTTCAAATAATTGATGCTTTTGATCTGCAAATGATGTATATGATTTGTAAAATGATGCATCTAACCTATATATTGGTGCATCTCACCTCTATTTGCAGGTTGTTGAATCATTGATTAAATTTGACCTATTTTTGCTTGTAGAATATTGTTTTTCAGATATGATGATTATTAATTTTCAACTAACCCTTATAGAATTTTTAAAATTGACTAATCATTTATTTTTCTAGAGTTTTATCTTCTATTTTTAAACTATTTTTTATTGTAAGAACAAGTTAGTACATTCATTCCTTTCATGCATATGTTTTTGTTCCATATGTGCAGGTTCTTTATTTATAAATAGTTTGACACTTTTGATAGACAGTTCGACACAATTGAAAGGTAGAACGACACATTTGAAAGGTATTATTACACTACTATTTGTTATTGTACTACATCTGATGGTTACTTTGGCACATCTAATTGTTATGTTGGCGCATTTAATTAGTACTTTAGCGCTTTTATTTTTTAGAATTGATTTTATTTTTCAACTAAATTTTTGTGATCTTGAAAACTAATTCAAGTGGAGCATCTTTTCTATCGTTAGGAGAAGAACAAAAATTGCAGACTACTAACATAATTCGGTATAGGATGCTTGTCAAAGTTTTCTTTTTTTTTACTAAAGTAGCTGCACACTTCAATTTCTTAAGAGATAATGAACTTGTTTGTCATGTTTGTGTAGAATAGTTGGTGTGTATTCTCTCTCCTTGCACTACATGCAAGCCTAGAGATCAAAAACACCTCCTAGTTTACTTATTTGTTTTATGTTCAAACCAAAGGTTGAGTTAGCTTATGTATGTTCTCCCCTTGTTTTTTATGTGATCCTCGGGATCAAAAGCACCATATTCAATCTTTCCCTTTAAGAGGCTTACTTGGGGATTTCATCACCCCAAGGGATGATGTCAACCACATTTTTTGGTGGGGTACATAAATGGGGGAGAGTGAAATTTGAACCTCAAGAGTGAGTTATCGGTATGTCTAGTTGAGCCACATGACTCTTGGTTCATTGAGACTTGTTTCTGTGGAGAGGATAGTAGAGACCCTTCTAGACTCAAGCATTTGTAGATGGGCCCTCAGTTCATAAAATACCTAGCACACCTTTTTTTTTAGAATCATAAGACCTTCAATCATCAAAATAGTTTGGTGCAAGGCTTAGTATCAAGCTTGAAGTTACTCAACATGTACCTCTCTAAGTAGAGAGAAAATCTTGTTGGTGTAGGTTTTATTTTCCTAGTGGGTTAGTTTATTTTCCCTTAGTCCTAGGTTTTTCCTACACTTTTATTAAGCTTTCTTAGGATAATAAAGTGAGCTTATAACTAGGAGATAAGTGATGTGGTTTCCCCTTCCTTAAAGGGTGGAACACTTTCTACTTTTGGTGGCCATCTCCACTTTTGGTGGTTAATTCCAATTGGTTGGATTTGCCACCTCTATCATCTCCTTAGTTCTATATAAACTCACTACCTAGCTTGTTCTTGCATATTCTAGTATTCTCTTGCATACTTTGACATACATGTACCTTGATGCATGCAGTCATTATTTTGTAGATTTGCTTTAAGATTTTGATGCAATCTTGTCATCTTGGCATTTACACATCTCTTGGAATCTCGGGTTTGTAATTGTGTTATTTCATTTACAGTTTTATAGCTTATCTCTCTCATAGAAGATCTTGGTTATTAAATCTATTTTAGATTTCTAACATGGTATCAGAGCTTAGATTTTGAGAATTTTGAGTACTTCGAATCCTAATTAAGAGATTAGAAATTTTTTGTATGATCTTGTAAATTCTTGTATGCTCTTCTCTTGAAATTCAACATGATCTAGAGAATCAAAAATAAATTATGAAGATCTATTAATCCTATATTTGCATGCGTGTTTTTGGTGAGATATGGTGATTGCAACTATTCTAGCTATAGTGGCAGCATTTTTATTGTCCCATTACATCTGGGAGGCTCAAGAAAGTCAAATTTGGATTTTGTTTCACTCAATTTGGCCACCACATGACACAATAGAAAACAAGGGTTTGAAGCTCACATCTGGTGAATATCTTTTTGCAAGAGCATTTTTGGCCAAAATGGACCTTGCCATTATGTTTAGGAGGCCGAGGAGATGAATTTTGACATAAAATTTTCTTATATTTGGTGTCGGAAGCCACCAAGGGAAAAAAAAATCCAAGAGGTTCCTACGACCCCCTAGCTACAGGTCTATATCGTTGTCATACGAATTGATTTTAAAAAATGTAAAGAAAAAATTATTATTAGCATTTTCATTTAAAATTTTCAAAACAATATTTTTTTTAATCAAAGTGCATAGCGCTTTAAGCATTGTGTTGGGCATAAAGCCCCAAGCACTAAGGCACTTAGGCACCAGCATTGGGCCTTTAGCTCATGGCCTTAACAAAGTTGCATGTAGGTTTTAAAATATGTGGAGACCATGACTATTACACTTGAGCCACTAGCGGCTTACAAGGAAACTGTGACTGGTCTATGCAAACAACGACCAGTTAAATCAAACCGCCAGACCTCATTCGTCGGTTCTTCACCCAACCTTAGCCACTACACCTTTCACACTCAACGAGAGTGCCACTTCAGCCGGCAACGTTTCCCAAGAGCTGTCAAGGAGCCACCAAGGCCCTTATATAGGCCAAATTAGGCCTTTATTCAAACTTGCTTAACTTTTCATCACGGTTCCTATTTTTCAAAAATGAGATATCACCAAAAAGTTAGAGATGAGCAATTTCCATCCATAGAGTTTAAAAAAAAAATCCATTTTTTTCCAGATATTGCAAGTTGAAGTTGTTTATTGCTTCAACAACCCATAGCTTCCACTCCAAAGCTCCATTTTTTCTGAAATGAATAGGCATTGGAAAGGTATTGAAGAGTACTACACAGCTAAAGAGTTATTTTTTATAGATTTTATCTCTATTATTCCATTTTGTATTAGATTTTGTAATTTTGGTCATTATGGGCCTATTGAGCATTGTATCTTGGAAAAGGCTTTGTAAACACACTAATCATAAAGTGCCAACATTGTAATATCTTGGGGGGTGATTTCTGAGACTAGTAGAAAGGGGGGTGTCTCTTGGTGTCTCTTTTATAGTTTGCATTCTCTTTTTTTGCACTCACAAACAATCTTCTTTTTTTCCTAAAATGAATCAAACATTAGTTCTTACACTAACACCCTGCAACTATTTTGATTGGAAAAGTAAAATGTCAATCCACTTGAAAAAGTATGGATTATATAGGGTAACAATGGGACTAGAAATTAAACAAAAAATTGATGCAAAAAAAGAAAAAATGGTTTAATAAGTGTGATGAAGCATTTGGAACCTTATATATGTCTATATCTCTATATTTTATCTTTTATGTTGAATCTTTGTCTTCACCAAATGAAGTTTGGACAACATTGGAAAAACTCTTTGATGCACAAGATGAATAAGATGAATTAAGAGGTCATTAATTAGAGAATTAGCTAATAGGGTTAAGTCCTTCAAGTTTTGATACAATACAAGACTTCTTCACCAAACTAAAGGCCATAAGATTCCAATTGAAACAATGTGGAATTGAGAAAGATGATAAACAATTTATCTTAAGTATTCTCTCTAAACTTGGTCCAGATTATTCAATCTTTGTTTCTACATTCCATGCCACTAAAAGTGCCTTAGGAGCTTCCTATAAAATTCCTTCTCTTGATGTGTTTGCTAATGAACTCACAAAAGAACAAGACAAGTTGGTTCAAATGGGCACTATCAAATCTTCTAAGTCTCATGATTTGGTTGCAAGTCAAGGAACTAAAGATCAGAAAGATAATGGAAAACAAAGTAAGAAATAAAAGAATCAAGGAGAAAATACTTTCGATGTATCTTCTTCTACTTCTAATATAGACATTAAATATTATTCAAATCAAGAAAAATTCAAGAAGTAGAAGGTTAAATGTGCTTATTGTAAGAAACTTGATCATGATGAACACAAATGTATGAAGAAACAGATTGATCACCTCATGCATCTTCTTGAGAAGAGTAATAAAGGTGTCACTGAATCTTTGTCTTCATCAAACCAAGAATCTGTAAGGAAAGCAGAGGTGTGGAAACACTTTCCTAACGTCAAAACCACAGGGAAGAATGTAGACAGTACTTTTAATTTTCTAATTACAATCCAATTAAGACACACATGAAAGATTTACAGAAATAGAAAAAATACATAAAGACAAATGAACACCAGATTTATATGGGAAAACCCTATCGGGAAAAAACCCACCACACCAAGCTGAATCTCTTTGTATTTTAGTAACAACAAATTACATACAAATTAGAGATACAACTCTCTGGTATCAGTTTATAGTAGCTTCATTCACTGTTCATCTAGTTATAGAAAATGCTCTCAAGAATCCGATACTCATTCTCAGAATTGATCTGCTTTTATCTTATCACATTCTAATTTTTATCTTTTGTTCATCCTTATCCACCATTGCCCCATCGTAGAAAGTTTCCTCTTGAGCGCTGATTTTTCCCTGCATGCAGTTCAGCTCCAGTGTCGCAACTATTGCAAAAATCTAATTGCCATCCATTTGAAATTTGCTTCCTCTGATTGGTCCACGAGGCACCACATAGGAAATTCAAATGGTCAAATGAACATTCAACTGAGTTCACATGTCGGTGAGACACAAGAAGTGTCTCCCTGATGCTCAAAGGCTTCATATCGATATCGGCATAAGTCCCAACAATTGGCAAGATGATATAGCGAACGCCTTGAGTCATACTAAATCCATCGACATCCATTGCATTTCTATCGGCAAGAGTTTCCTCATCGGCAAGACTCATACCGAATGCCACAAGTCATATCGATCTCAAAAATGCCATCGGCAAGACTACCGCAGATTGCCAACACCTCGTACCAAAGTCTGCAAGTCATGTCGTCATGAGTTTTCCATTCGGTGAGACAAATGTCTTTCACCAAGACCTCACACCAAGCACATTAGCATTTCCATCGGCACCCATCTATCACTAAGACATTCGACTATCGCCAAGAGGTTTCACCAAGATCTCTTATGTTACTCCGAAGCACCTGACAGTCGGCAAGACATTCGTCTTTTGCCAAGACTTTACTCCGAGCAAACATGTCTTACCAAGTCGGCAAGATTTTTGTCTTTCACCGAGACCTCACATCGAGCACTCATGTCTTACCGAGTCAGCAAGACATTTGACCTTCACCAAGACCTTTCACCAAGCACTTATGTCTTACCGAAGACTATCGGCGAGACTCTCCATCGGTCACCAAGAATTCATACCGAAGTCTTTGAGTCACCGCGAAGACCCCAAGTGTATCCCCATCGGCGAGACCTTCCATTCATCACTGAGACTTCTCCCCGAGACCCTTGTTTTACCCCGATAGCCATATGCTATCGGTGAGACTTTCACCAGTCACTAGGACTTCTCCCTGAGACCCTTGTGTTTCCCCGACGCCCAATAAGAGCATTCTGTCGGCTAGAGGTCTCCACTCAACAAAAGGTCACACCAAACACAAAAGGTCACAGTGATAGTTCATTCGGAAAGACACCAACCTTGTCTTAGTGACTTGGAACATTTCAAAGGATTCAGAATAGTTAGTTAGCCAGACATCAATAATGTCACACCAACTTTTCCTTCAAAAGAGTTACATGTCAGTATGGATTAAGGAAAATATTCCAACAATCTCCCACTTGACGAAGACCTTATTGACAACTCCAGAGCATAATAAAACTATTGAAATTCATGGGCCAAGAGGCCCATCGAACTAGCACACCACCTGTATTTTTCAGTGCTCACAGGCTTCATCAATGCATCTGCAACATTTTCCAGAGTATCCACTTTCTCCAAAGAGACCTTCCCATCCTCCATCATATCTCATACAAAGTGATACTGTACATCTATATGTTTCGTCCTGGCATGGAAAGTAGGATTCTTTGCCAAACATTTAGCACTCTGACTATCACAGTAAATAGTAATTTTTCCTACATCAAAACCAATGTTAGAACACAAACGTTTTAACTAGATTGCTTCTTTACAGGCATGTGTTGCTGTCATGTATTTTGCCTCTGTAGTGGAGAAAGCGACTACAGCCTGCCGCTTGCTCATCCAACTCACTGCACCACCATTCATCATGAAAACATATCCACTGGTGGATCTTTTGTTGTCAATGTCCCTTGCCCAATCAAAGTCCACATAGCCTCGAATACTGAGAGTCCTCTGTGATTCAACCAACTTCCCATGGTAACACAAAGCATAGCCTCAAGTGCCCTTCAAATATCTAAACACTCTCTTCATAGCATCCCAATGTGTCCTTCCAGGACTAGCCATAAACCAACTAAGAACTCCCACTGCTTGGGTAATGTCTGGCCTTGTACAGACCATTGCATACATAATGCTACCAACTACACTTGCATAAGGCACATTGGTCATGTCCTCCATCTTAGTAGGAGATTTTGGAAAATCCTCAACAGATAGCTTTGTTCCCTGCATAACTGGAACAACTAGTTGCTTGCAATCAGTCATACAAAATCTCTCTAGAACAGTCATGATATACTTACTCTGACTGAGCCAAAGTTTTCTATTCTTCATGTCACTGGTTATTTCCATTCCCAGAATATACCTTGCTGCACCAAGATCTTTCATTTCAAACATTGCAGACAACTAAGACTTAAGATTAGAAATCATTAGCTTACTATTGCCTATGAATAGCATATCGTCAACATAGAGAGCAATAATAAGGACTTGATCACTTTCAGCTTTATAATATACACAATGATCACATTTTGATCTTACAAATCCCAATGACAAGACAAAAGTGTCAAATTTCTAGTACCACATTCTAGGAGACTGTTTTAAACCATACAGAGATTTCTTCAACTTGCAAACCAGTCTTTCTTTACCTTTTTCCACAAAGTGCTCCGGCTGGGACATATAAATTTCTTCTTCAAGATCACCATGAAGAAATGCTATCTTCACATCCATCTGTTCAATCTCTAAGTCATACACAGCTGCAAGTGACAAAAGAAATCTAATAGATGTCAGCTTAGCTACAGGAGAAAATATTTCTCCATAATCAATTCCCTCTACCTGGGAATAACCTTTCGCAACCAGCCTTGCTTTATACTTTTCCACACTGCCATCTAGACCTATCTTCTTCTTAAATACCCATTTGCAGCCCACAGCTTTTCTGCCTTTAGGCAATGGCACCAAACTCCAGGTATCATTCTTTTCTAATGATGCCATTTCTTCATTCATGGCTTCCAACCAAGAGTTTGAATCAGACAATTTAAATGCCTCTTTCACAGTCCTAGGTTTATCAGTGCTAGAAATTAAAGCATAGGCACAAGTAGACTCTATTAAAGAAAACCCATACCTATCAGGTTGCTTTCTTTCATGAGTTGACCTCCTCATAGGTTGAGGTTGAGGTGGTTCTTCATCTTCTTCAGAACTTTTAGAACTACTTGAGGTCTCCTTAGTATCAGGTACATTTTGATTTTTCAATTCCTCTTTATCTGGTGTTGGAGGAATTTCTTCTACATCCTTCTCATTTTTTGATTTCTTCTCTGACTGTTGATCCAATGTAGAAGGCTTCAGCTCAGGGAAGATAGCGCTTTTTTTGTACAAAACCTTCTCAGTCTCAAGATTCCAAAGCTTGTATCCTTTTATGTCAACACTATAGCCAATAAAAATACACTTTACAGCTTTGTTTTCCAACTTAGATCTTTTTTCAAACGACACATATGCATATGCCTCATAGCCAAAGACACGAATATGTCTCAGAGAGGACTTCTTTCCAGACCATGCTTCCAAAGGCGTCTTCTCAACAAGAGCAGAGTTAGGAGAACGATTTACCAAGTAGCATGTTGTAGAGACTGCTTCAGCCCAGAACTTCTCCTCCAAACCAGCACTGCTCAACATACTTTGTGCTCTTTCCATTACTGTCATGTTGAACCTTTCAGCAACTCCATTTTGTTGTGGAGTATAAGGTGTAGTCTTATGTCTTTTAATCCCATGATCTTTACAGTACCTTTCAAATTTATCTGAACAAAACTCACCGCCATTGTCCCTTACACATTTTATTTTTCTACCAGTCTAATTTTCAACAAGGTTTTTAAATTCCTTAAACCGACTAACACTACGATTTACTTTTCAAAAATATATAAATTCTCTTCTTGAATAATCATCAATAAACGACACATAGTATCTTGATTTAGACAAAGAAGGAACATTCACTAGACCAAACACATCAGAATGTATATAATCAAGCAAACTAGAAGATTTGTGAGGACTGGAATAAAATGAAACACGGTGTTGCTTTCCATATATGCAATGTTCATAGAATTCGAACTCAAGGTTACAATCTTCAAGCCCTTCTACTAGGTTTTTATTTTTCAAGGTTTTTAAACCTTTCTCACCAATGTGGCCTAGCCTATGATGCCAAAGCATAGTCTTCTCTGCTGGAAGTTTAACCTCCATGGAGTTTACACCATCAGGAATGTTTTCCTTCTTTTCTCCATGAGTAGCTTTTAGTGACTTTGCAAAGACACTATTGAATTGAACAGCATGTGCATCCAGCTTGTACAAGGTACCAATTCAAGCACCCCTAGCCAGTACCATAGAGCCTCTAGTCATCTTGCAGCCATTTCCAGAGAACGTGACCTACACTCCAATATCATTCAGCTTACTTACAGAAAGTAAATTATGAGCCAGACCTGGTATGTGCATTACATCATTGATTCCCTTCACTCTTCCATCAGGGAATTGGATTCTGACTCTTCCACGACCAACAATTTCCAAAGATGAATCACTTGCTAAATACACCTTTCCACCATCATAGTTTTCATACTTCGTGAACCAGTCTCTATGAGATTTCATGTGGAAAGATGCTCCAGAATCAATCAATCAGACATCATCTGATGCCCGTGTAGCCAAGGTTGCAATGAAGGCGTCTGCATCACTCTGAGAAGAATCATTGCCTAAAGAGTTCTTCTTCTTTTTCTCCTCCTTGCAATCCTTTTGGACATGACCAGGTTGCCCACAATTCCAGCACTTCACCCTAGACTTCTTGCCAAGAGACTTTGATCTCCCTTTCGATTTCGATCTGGATTTCTTGTCCTTCTTCTTTCCTTTCTCCTTTGATCTACCTCTGATAGCCAGAGACTCCTTTTCCATCTCAGAAGATTTTCTTCTCATTTCTTTTGATAACAGAGAAGCAACAACATCTTCCATCTTGAATGTGGATGTTGTACTCCCAATAGCCATCACTAGATGATCCCAAGAATCGGGCAAAGAACATAACAACATGCAGCGATCTTCATCTTCAATTTTCACACCAACAGATGCTAATTGAGCAATCAGCATGTTGAACGTGTTCAAATGATCAGCAACGGATCCTCCCTCCTGCATTCTCAAAGAGTACAGTTTCTTCCTCAAGAACAATTTGTTTACCAGGACTTTCCCTGATAAATAGATGCCAGTCTTTTCCACAAGGAAGATGCAGTCTTTTCTTCATGAACGTTCAGAAGAACAGAGTCTGCTAACAAAACCTTATCAGCCCTTTTGATTTTCTATCTGCCAAGTCCCAATCTTCTTGCTTCATGGCCTGAGGTTTCATTTCAAACATAGCATTCCAAAGATCTTGGTCCACTAACAGATCTTCCATTTTGAGTTTCCTCAACTCAAAATTGCTACCATTGAATTTCTCTATATCCATCTTTCTGGATGTGCTTGCCATCTTAATCTGTAATTAAATTATCAGACCTCTACCAAACTCCCACTGGAAAAGGATTGACACAAAAAACCCAACCCACTCACAAGGACAACACAACTGGCTAGGCTCTAATACCACTTGTAAGGAAAGCAGAGGTACGGAAACACTTTCCTAACATTAAAACCATAGGGAAGAATGTAGACAGTACTTTTAATTTTCTAATTACAATCCAATTAAGACACACATGAAAGATTTACAGAAAAAGAACAAATACATAAAGACAAATGAACACCAGATTTACATGGGAAAACCCTATCAGGAAAAAACCCACCACACCAAGCTAAATCTCTTTGTATTTCAATAACAACAAATTACATACAAATCAGAGATACAACTCTCTGGTATTAGTTTACAGTAGCTTCATTCATTGTTCATCCAGTTACAGAAAATGCTCTCAAGAATCCGATACTCATTCTCAGAATTGATCTGCTTTTATCTTATCACATTCTAATTTTTATCTTTTGTTCATCCTTATCCACCATTGCCCCATCGTAGAAAGTTTCCTCTTGAGCATTGATTTTTCCCTGCATGCAGTTCAACTCCAGCATCGCAACTATTGCAAAAATCTAACTGTCATCCATTTGAAATTTGCTTCCTCTGATTGGTCCACGAGGCACCACATAGGAAAGTCAAACTATCAAAGGAACATTCAATTGAGTTCGTATGTCGGTGAGACACAGGAAGTGTCTCCCTGATGCTCAAAGGCTTCATATCGATATCGGCATAAGTCCCAACAGTCGGCAAGACAATATAGCGAACACCTTGAGTCATACCGAATCCATCGACATCCATTGCATTTCTATCGGCAAGAGTTTCCTCACCGGAAAGACTCATACTGAATGCCACAAGTCATATCGATCTCAAAAATGCCATCGGCAAGACTACCGCAGATCACCAAGACCTCATACCGAAGTCTTCAAGTCATGCCATCGTGATTTTTCCATTCGGTGAGACAAATGTCTTTCGCCAAGACCTCACACCAAGCACATTAGCATTTCAATCGGCACCCATCTATCACTAAGACATTCGACTGTCACCAAGAGGTTTCACGGAGATCTCTTATGTCACTCTGAAGCACCTGATAGTCAGCAAGACATTCGTCTTTCACCAAGACTTTACTCCGAGCAAACATGTCTTACCGAGTCAGCAAGACTTTTGTCTTTCACCGAGACCTCACATCGAGCACTCATGTCTTACCGAGTCGGAAAGATATTTGACCTTCACCAAGACCTTTCACCAAGCACTTATGTCTTACCGAAGACTATCGGCGATACTCTCCATCGGTCGCCAAGACTTCATACCGAAGTCTTTGAGTCACCGCGAAGACCCCAAGTGTATCCCCATCGGCGAGACCTTCCATTCATCGCTGAGACTTCTCCCCGAGACCCTTGTGTTTCCCTGACGCCTGATAAGAGAATAATGTCAGCCAGAGGTCTCCACTTGACAAAAGGTCACACTGAACACAAAAGGTCACAGCGATAGTTCATTCGGCAAGACACCAACCTTGTCTCAGCGACTTGGAACATTTCAAAGGATTCAATACAGGTAGTCGGCCAGACATCAATAATGTCACACCGACTTTTCCTTCAAAAGAGTTACATGTCAGTATGGATTGAGGAAAATATTCCAACAGAATCTACTAAGAAAAAGGAAAAAGGCTATGCATATAAATATAAAGGAAAATCTCTTTGTGTTACTACAAGTCTTGGATTAGGGAGATGGCTTCTAGATTCAAGAGCTTCTCATTATATGGCTTCTTCACAATCCATATTCTCTTCTTTTGAGCCTTGTATAATACCACCTATTTTGATGGGTAACAATACATATATGAATGTAATTGGGAAGGGATATATTGTTATCGGGGATGGTACTTTCAATGATGTATTATGCGTACCTCATTTTTCCAATAATCTTCTTTTCATCTATCAAGTTACTCATACTGGAGCAGGGAAGGCTATGGAATTCAATCTTGATTTGGTTCTTATCAGAGATTTGGAGAGTAGAGAGATAACTACTACTGGGGTGGTTGATCATGCATCTCGGTTGTATTATTTTTCATATTTTATTCTTGATGATGGGTTTGATCCTTTCGATGATGATCACACTTCTAGTGTGGATTTTATTTTGAGGAAATTTTTGGTTACTTAAACTTGGGTATTCTCACAAGTGATTCAATTCTTGAACCTTGCATTCCATCTCCTCCATATATTGTTGCTATTGTTACATAATTTAGCTTACATTCAATTATGCTAAGTTCCATTCATATGCATAGAAGTAGTTATCAAATAAATTGCATTTTATTATGCAAATGTATACAAGAGAAAGATTGCACAAGTTTTGTATAAATTTTGTCTTTTTATTGATAATTGAAAATGTATGGTGTCCCACACAAGCCGTGGGAATAACTATTTCAATACAATATAAGACATAAACTATACATTTGAAGAAATAGAAAAGAAAGAGTATATGGAAAGTGTAGGGATCCGTCATTGCCTGAATGACGAACCTCATGTTGAACTGCTACATCCTCACTTCAGTCCCTCTCGCTTGGTTGCTTCAGAAGTTGACCCACTGCTACTTGAAATGCATACAAAAGATGAGAAAAGTTATGTTAAAGCTCAAGACCCATATTCTCTACATATACCACATCAACAAACATATAGCTTATTCTCATAAAGCATTAAAACAGTTTTGCAACATCACAGATATCAAGAAAAGAAGAGGAGTGTCATCAATCATCATGAAGCATCATTGGAAGCTTTTGGCTTCATTGTTTTATCTAACATGTTTTTTCACCATGCAGGTATAGGTGAAATTTTCATTGTTGGATTATTCTCACAGCATGTGGAGGAAAATGGGCTCCCATAAGGGTTGAGCCCAGCATGCTGCCCTCTTGGTTTAAGATAGTTGAAAGAGTGTATGCTCATTATTACACATCAAGAATATTTCAACATCTATTACATAAGCAAGTCTTTGACAAGCTTTCATACTCAGAACATATGGTAGGATTAAGGAGCATTCTAGTTAAGAATGCAAAGACATGACATTCATTTTCAGTATAAGACAACATATTCATAATGAAAGATAGCTCTTTTGCATTTGTTCAAGCATCAACACTATCCTCAATTAATTGCAATGGCAGTAAGTCAAGCCCATCAAGGCCAGGGACTTTTTTTTTAAAAAGCATTCAAACCTTTCAATTACAGTATTTGTAAAGGACAAAAGATCATTGATGATACAGGAAGACAGTGCCCATGGATGAATAAAAAAAAAACACTTCTAATAGGTAAAGCCTTGAAATATCTCCTTTGCTTGCGTATGGAAATCCCATTAGCATTAATAATGAAGTAGTGAAATAGCACATAAATGAGGAACTGTGAAAATTAAGTGAAACTTCATAAACAGATTTTGAACAAATGCATAAATCAGGAAAAGCATTATAAGGACTATCATGTACAGGGGTGGTCATCAAGGGTGCTTAACAAACAATAAGCTAGGAATGGTCATGGTGAGATATGCATGAAAATGTAATACAGTGGCCAACTGTAGTTGACTCATCAAGAGCAATTTCTACCATTCCAAATTTTAACTATGGTTTCCACTATGTTGAGGTTATCAATTTGGAACTATTTAACTGGCCTTCATATAGGCAAGGTGCATAAAACCTAAGTGAATGCATAATGGAGTAATCATAGATCTTAGGGTTTCTAAGAGATTAAACCCTCAAATATCAAAAAAGGGGAGGTCAAAAATATGGAATGAAACCAAAGTTTGTAAGTATTTTCAAAGGACAGATCCATGGCCATGGTGAGTAAGAAGCCCAAATTACATGATCATTTTCTAGAAAATATGCAAGGGATGGCCACAGGCTACAAAAGGAAAATAAACCTAGAAGTGTTTTCATGGAGAAATCACAGCTACAAAAGGAAGAACCATGTTATTTTCAAAAGCCAAGTAAAGAGAGAAAGTTTACATTCCATTCCAGAGAGGTCGTGAATAGAGTTATTCTTTTATCATTTCTTATAGGAGGCTCAAGGCCGAGCATGTGAAATATACAAAAAATAAAAAAATGTATTAATCATTTCTTCTAAAATGATAGTGAAAATCCAAAATGCCTTCAAAGTGAAACCTCGGCCATAGTAGAATGAATGAACCCAGAATGAAGAAAATGCAGAAAATAAACATTTTTACCATTTTTCTATACAAAGGGAGCTTGAAATAGTATTTTTTATTCATAGGTAATGATGGAAAAAGGAATTGTTTATATAGATAGAGGCTTACCACGCATAGCTCCAGCAGGTTTTTGCATAAATCTCACAGAGAATACTTCAGAGAAACTTTCAGTTGCTCAAAAACCCTTGGCGGTGCCCATGAAATTGTAGAGGGAAAAATGAAGTGAAGAGAAAATGCGGTCAAGTTATCTTTTAGGGTTTTTGGAAAGCCCTATTTGGCCAACCCTCAAATGGGTATTTTTACTTTTGTTTTAACATATGTTGCATAAAACAAATACCTTGCTATATGTATTAAAGTTCCTTGCATTTCCCTTACATTTTTTTTTAAATAAGGTCGATTCAAGTCTCCTTTGTCAAGTCCTCTTTACCTTTGCTTGATTGAAATTGATTTGAAAATGTAAAAACATTATTAAAGTGATGAAATTATAAATCACTTTATTTAATGTTGTGTATAATGCAAGATAAAGATGTTTTTCCTTCAAGATATGGTCAAAGGAGATAGTTAAAGGTTGATTTATGGTTTATTACAAACATATAGGGTAGGTTGGAGGAAGTTGACAGACAAGTGCCAAGAATGTAGGGGTTGTTTTGACTTGGTTTTGAAGGGAGTTAAGAGCATCTAGGGGCAGTTTTTGATGCTTTTATGATAGGTGAGGTCAAGGTTTGACCTTTTCTTCACCTTTGAGTCTTTTTGGAGTGGGTTTAGGGGCTAGTTTTTAGGCTTTTTGGTTATGCACGACCAAGGGAGTTTGTAGTCCCTATTTTTGTGCAACCATTTGAAAAAGCATAAGTAACTTAAAACTTCATTTTTGAAGTTAGTTCTTATCATTATCTTCTATCTATATTGTGACTTTTGAAGTCCTTTTGAGTAGAAGACAGTATTTGTAACTCATTTTTGATAGACATGTATAGCAGTTTACACCTTGGAGATCAATGAAGATAAACAATTTTTCCTTCTTAATTTTTTTGTTCTATTGTGTGCATTTGAATGATTGATGCAATTACTTGTGAAGTTATCTCATTCCTTGTATTCTTGTCTCATTAGTAGCACCTTTGTGCAGAAAGTATATGTATTTTTGCAAGTTGTGAGTTGTGTTAGAATGTAAATAATTCAAGTTGTGAAAAGTATCTTTCCTTCTAGGATTGTGTGAATTGTATCCTCCTTATGAAATATTGATGCAAAAGCATATGAGTATTGAGTTGTGCATGTCAAGCTTTGTTTTTTATTGAAACTGTGTGTGCAAGCAACTTTACAAGTTTTAGATAACATTTTGATGCATCACCCTAGGAGTTAGTTTTCATTTTCATGTTTCCTCCTTACGCTTTCCTCTGCAAAAAACATTAGTTTAGTTAGTTTTAGGTGAGTACCATAAGAGCTAGCTTACTTTGGAGGTTCTTTTCTAATTTAGGTAACCCACGACCTAGAAGAGTTCCCATGTTTCATCAATATGCTAATTTTTGCAACTTAGTAGGGGCATAATATTGAGTCACAATAGTTTTTGGCATGCCCGGTGGGACCACGAACTGATTTTCAGTTCTTTTTATTCATCAATTCATTGTTGTTTGGTGTGTGTAGTAGCTGATTTATGCCTTTTGAGGTGTTTTAAATACATACCTAGCGACTTTGAAACTCTAGTTTAGTGGAAACCAATGTAGAACAGCTTATGAAAAGGATACGAACAAGAGGAAGTTCCATTCCTTTTGAATATTTGCAACTCTCACCAACTAGGAGAAGTGGAAGAATAGGAAAAAGAACTCTTCTTTCATCAAAAAGAGTTCAATCAACACCTCCTAGTTTCAAACCAGCAGTAACTAGTGCATCTATACCTTCAATTTTTGTGCTTGTCAATCCAATTCAAGCCAATCCAATGGAAAGACAATTTTTATTTGTGACATTTAATGGGGATAGCCCATTAAACCTCACTCAACATGATGACATCCCACTTGCAACCCTAAAAAAATTTCCTTCTTTTATAGGAGAGGATCAAACTACTCCCATTGAGCATATCAGGGATGTGGCCTCACTATGTGGAGTCCATCACATCACCCAAGAAAATGTTGTGGTTAGGTTTCTAGTTGCTTCACTAAAATGGAAAGCTCTTTAGTGGTTTAGAGGATTGGCAGTCAGTTCTATTACAACTTGGGATCAATTGGGAGATGCACTGAACAAATAGTTTGAAGAAAAGTCTGATCACTTGTCACTAGTTGAACAAATGACTACAATCAAGAGAGCTCCTCAAGAGCAAATGAAAAACTTCAATTTATGTTTCTAGAAGACATGGAATTGAATTCTTGTCATGGTAAGACCTTCTCCAGAGCATGCATTTCTTTATTATTTGAAGGCTCTTAACAATGATATTTCTATTATGATACAATCCATGGGAGGTACTTCTCTACCAAATGCATTTGATATTGCAGTGAGGGCTGAAAACAATCTTATTCAAGTGAGTAAGATAGCACCTAGACCACCTATTCCCATATTCTTAGAAATTCAGCCTTCCATGCCTTTACAAATACCACCTTTGGCTCCTATACCCATTGTCCCTACATTACCAACACCCAATAATCAGACTTCTAGCCAAGAAAAGGCCACTCCTAATCCATCTTTTGAATTTCAAGAGATAAAAGGCCTCCTACAAAGCTTTGGTAATGAATTAGTGACCTTGAAAAGGAAGCAAAATCAAAATTATAGACCTTATCAAGCTCCATATCAGGCTCCTTATCAGGCTAATCAAGCTAATCGACCTAGTAGACCTCAATACCAAGCAAATCCTCAAGGTCCAAGGCAAAACCTTAACTCAAGGCCTTTTCAAGCATACAACCTGACTCCACTCAGTTCAACTAAGGAGTTAGTCCCTATTCAAAACATATGATTGGTGTTTCCCTTGTAAGCAACCCCATAACCAGTCTACTTGTTCAAATGGGGTGATTAACCAAGCTTTGATGGTGCAAAATATGTCAAGTATGCAGCCAAATGTACCTAATGATGAATCTCCACAGCAGTAAGATCTTCCTCCAAGTGATACCACTCTCCTAAATTGGCAAGGAGAGGAGTTTTGTGGGGTTCATTGAGATGATTCCTCAATAGCAACTAATACAAGAGCCAAGAAGAAAGCTTTTGAGATTGGACAGTCGGCAAATAAAGAGCCTAACCAAGCTCCTAGAGCAAAAAAATAAGTTGTTGGTCCATCTACCTCTCAAGCACCACATATACTACAAAGAAATATACAAGGCATTACTAAAGAGTAGCCTGGGAATATGCCTCAATCAACCCACTTGCAAGTAGACCCTACTATTATAAAGACCCATCAAAAGGTAATTGTTGCACCCTTTAACATTCTTGAGCATATGAAGAAGACAAATGTTACCATGTCTATGTGGGATTCTTTTTCTATCCTAAGACAGAGATTTATTGCAATATGCATTATCAAATTTGAATGTGTCAAGTGAAGTTCCAATTAGTCAAGATAAGGTTTTTTTTACTAGTACACCTCAAAATAGCAGTGGGAAGCTAGGTAAAGAAGTCAAACCTCCACATTTTTATGTGTCTTGGATAATAGGAGATAAACTAGTCCATAATTGTATGATTGATTCAAGGGCTAGTAGTTTTGTTATGCCCAAACAAATTGTTGATAGGTTGGGTTTGAAATATCAACCTCTTGAAAAAGGTGTTGTTCAACTTGATGGAACAGCCATCAATACCATAGGGGTCATTAAATATTTGAGTCTTGCTTTGCATGCATGCCCCGATTTTTCCATTCCATAAGACATATTTGTTATTGACTTGCCACAATATTTTTCCCTTTGTCTCTCAAGAGATTTTATTGCTAAAATAGGTGGTTATTTATCTTCATATTGGTATCATATGTTGTTTAGGACAAGGTATGGAACTAAAGTTACCATTAAGTCTAAGTCAATAGAAAAAGATCGCATAGAACCTTAAGTACCAAGTGCCATCAATGTTATTTGTGTTGTTTTTTATAGTGATGAACATACTGCTTCCCAAGAGCCAAATACCCAAACTAATAGCATTCCTGACATCCTTTTGGATGAGTGGGAAACAAAAAATATTGAAGATGATCCAAGTAAAAACCTTGAAGAAGTAGGTTGAGGTGTTTATATGATGCATGAGCCAGATTCTTTCATTCCTAACCTTCAAAAGAAGGATGAATAGCAGCAAAATGAAGTTTGAAAGATGTTTTTTGATGGCTCAAGAAGCAAAAATGGAGTTGGTGAGAGTCCTATGCTTGTATCCCCACAAGGTAAAAAGTATTATTCAGCTTTTCGTTTTTCATTTAGCTATTCTAACAACACAACTGAATATGAAGGTCTTATATAGTGTTTGTAATGGGAAAGGAAAAGAAAGATAAGCTGCCTACAAGTGTTTGGTGACAGTGAACTGATTGTAAATCAGGTAAGAGGCTTACATATGACTAAAAATGATGTTCTTAAGTCCTATAAGAATAGGGTATGGGATATGATAGAGGATTTTGAAGCTTTTAATTTGTTGTCCATACCTAGGAGTCAAAACAAGCATGTTGATAGACTAGTTGCTATAGGTGCTCAGTTTGACATTCCAAATGATATTAAAAAGGAAAAGGTACATCAGTATGTTAAAGTTGTAGTAAGGCCATCTATTCTTGATAATAACGTTCACTGGAAAGTATTTGAAAGTGATGAGCAAGTGCTTAGTTTTCTACTTGAAGAAGATGAGTTTTCAGTGGGAAATCAAGAGAAACTCAAACAACAGTATGGTGACTAAATTATACAGCTAAGGACAAACAAGTTACCCAAGGGTTTGGTCACCTTGGAATCCATTTTTGGCTCTGATGATCAACTTAAAAAGGGAAAAACCAACATACAGATTAAATAAGAACACTATGAAGAGCTTGAAATCTTCAAAGGTAAGCTCCTTAAAATTGGTAAACTCTATTCTCAAGAAGATAGAGAGAATTTTATTGCACTTTGTCAAGAATTTCATGATATCTTTGCATGGGAATATTCTGATTTAAAAGGTTTTGATCCCAAAATTTTCCAACATACCATAGAACTTGATTCAAATGAAAAACCAATTAGGCAGAAACAAAGGCCTTTAAATCCCAAGCTTGAGCCTCTTATGATAAAAGAATTAACTAAACTGATTGAGGGTAACATTATTTTCCCAATCAAGCTTACCTCATGGGTTTCTAAACTTGTTCTAATTAGAAAGAAAAATGGAGAGATTAGGCTTTGTGTGGATTTTAGAGATTTGAATAGAGCCTCATTGAAATACCACTACCCACTGCCCTCTATGGAGCAGATCCTTCAAGTTGTTCCAAGTTCTGAGAGATTTTCTTTGCTTGATGGTTTTATGGTTATAACCAACTGTTAGTGAAGGAAGAAGATCAATATGAAACTGCATTTACCACAAAATGGGGGACAATGGCTTACAAGAGAATGCCCTTTAGTTTTTCCAATGCTGGTGCCACTTTTCAAAGGGCAATGGACATGGCATTTCAAGGTTTGATTTACAAGTTAGTGCTCATTTACCTTGATAATATAATATTTTTTTCTAAAAATGTTGATGAGCATCTTTCCCATTTAAGAAAAGTTTTTGAAAGGTGTAGGGAATATGACATATCCCTTAACCCCAAAAAATGTATTTTTGTTGTCCATGAAGGCAAGCTCCTTGGACATGTAGTCTCAAAACAGGGAATTACCATTGACCCAGAAAGGGTAAGTGTCATTCTTGCTTTATCTTTTCCCAGCCATAAGAAGGGGTTGTAAAGCCTCCTTGGTAGAATTAACTTTGTGAGAATATTTATACCAAATGTAGCAAATTTATTGAAGCCTCTAACTGCTATGTTAAAAAACAATGCAAGTTACAGCTGGACAAGAGAGGGAAAATGAAGTTTTGAAGCAATCAAGGAGGCATTATCAGTAGCTCCCACATTGGTAAATCCTAACTTTGCAAAATATTTTATTCTTTATGCTTTTGGTAGCATAGACACCATTTCTACTATGTTGGTACAACAAAATGATGATAATTTGGAACAACCCATAGCTTTTTTTAGTCAAGGCCTAGAAGACTATGAGCAGAGATATAGTTTTGTTGAAAAACATGTGCTTGTTGTTATTAGGAGTTTGAAGAAGTTTAGGCATCTGATTTCTAACAATAAAATGCATCTAATGGTTGCTCATCCTAGTGTCAAGGAATTTCTTTTGAGCAGATATTTGAATGAGAAGAGAGCAGGTTGGATCATAAAAGTCATGGAGTATGACATTGATATCAAGATCACAAAGTTGGTTAGAGGTAAAGGGTTACATGAACAGCTAGTCATTGGGTCTGAAAATGAGCAAGAAACTTAAAAGGAAGTTGTTTTTGTCACCAATGAGGAGTCTCAAACTGTTGCACCAGTATTGGGTTCCAGTTGGATGCAAGAGATGGTCCATCTTTTGCAAACTAGTGAGTGTCCACATGGTTTGGACAAAGCAAAAAGGAGGTACTTCAAGTTACAGTCAATTCCTTATATGCTTTTCAATGGAATACTGTTTAGGAAAGATCATAACGGAGTGTTACTAAGGTGCATTGATACTGATCAGATTGATAGAATACTTCATGAGTTCCATGATGGAACAACTGGTGGAAATTTTTCTCCAAGGACCATAACTTGGAAGATCATGAGGGTTGGCTACTATTGGCCAAGCCTCTTCATGCTTGGGCAAGGAAATGTGTTAATTGTGTCATGTTTTCAGGTGAAGAGAGGTTGCCAGCTCTTCCTTTGTAGCCTATACAAGTTGAACAGCCTTTTATGAGGTGGGGCATTGATTTTATAGGAGCTATTAATCCACCTTCTAGTGCAGGTCATAAGTGGGTTCTCACAGCCACAGATTATTTTACCAGATGGATTGAGGTTGTGGCACTAAAAGAAGCTAATGAAAGTGTTGTACTAAATTTCTATGATAATTTGATAACAAGATTTGGTGTTCTTGAGTCTATTATTTCTAATAATGCCTTAGAATTTATTGGAATAAGGTTGAGTGAATGGGCTGTCAGGAATGGTATTCACTTGAATACTTCATCAAACTATTACCCTCAAGGTAATGGTTTGGTGGAATCAACCAATAAGAACCTAATAAAGATCATTAAGAGAATAACAAAGGATAACCAAAAAACTTGGCATACCAAGTTAAAATTGTCCTTATGGGTAGATAGAATAACACCAAAGAGGTCCATTGGAAACTCCCCTTATATGTTGGTATATGGAAAGGAGGTAAGGTTTCCCTTGTCTATTGAGCTTCCAGCTCTTGATATTGTAAACCAACTTGAAATGTTTGAAAAGGAGGATCCAATGGCAGTCAAATATGCACAGCTCATGGAGCTAGAGGAAATGAGATATAAAGCTATGAAAACCATGGATTTTCACCAACTCCAAGTGAAGCGAGTTTTTGACAAAAGAGCAACACCAAGGGTGTTTAAGGAAGGATATGTTGTGCTTAAGTGGGATGAGCTAAAGAGTGGGTCTGGAAAACACACAAAGTTTGACAGTATGTGGAGTGGCCCCTTTATTATTATGGAGTGTAAACATCACAATGCTTTCCAGCTGTCAAAAATGGATGGTGAGTTACTGCCTATCCTAGTCAATGGGATACACCTCAAACTATGTTTTGAGGTATCATTACCTTTGTACATGTTAGTTTAGAAATTTTTATTCAATAAGTGTTGTTGCACATAGTTTAGATGCAGTTTCATTTCCTCTAAGTTTTGTTTGCATAGTTAGTCAAATTGATCTAAGTATTTTGGTAGGATGAATAAGGTTTGAAGGTGTTATGCATTATTTTGGATGAGTTACAATAGTATGCGAGATTGTTTCTCTAGTCTTGTCAAGTTCCTATTTGACTCATGTTCCTAATGGATAAGTTTAGGCAATAGGTCAGGATGTTTAGCAGGCAAACATATTATAGATGTCACCAAAAATGTTACCTAATTTAGCTTCCAGCTCAATCAAGTAGAGCTAAGATAGTTTTTGCAAACTAAAGATAGAGGTACACATTCAATTATGCTAAGTTTCGTTCATATGCACAAAATTAGTTATCAAATAAATTGCATTTTATTATGCAAATGTATACAAGAGAAAGATTGCACAAGTTTTGCATAAATGTTGTCATTTATTGATAATTGCAAATGTATGGTGTCCCACACAAGTTGTGGGAATAAATATTTCAATACAATATAAGACATAAACAATACATTTGAAGAAATAGAAAAGAAAGAGTGTATGGAAAGTGTAGGGATCCATCATTTCCTGAATGACGAACCCCAAGTTGAACTGTTGCATCCTCACTTCAGTCCTCTTGCTTGGTTGCTTCAGAAATTGACCCGATGCTACTTGAAATGCCTACAAAAGATGAGAAAAGTTGTGTTACAGCTCGAGACCCATATTCTCTACATATACCACATCAACAAACATATAGTTTATTCTCATAAATCATTAAAATAGTTTTGCAACATCACACATATCAAGAAAATCAGAGGAGTATCATCAATCATCATGAATCATCATTGGAATCTTTTGGCTTCATTGTTTTATCTAACATGTTTGTTCATCGTGTAGGTATAGGTGAAATTTTCATTGCTAGATTATTTTCATAGCATGTGGAGGAAAATGGGCTCCCATAAGGGTTGAGCCCAGCATGCTACCCTCTTGGTTTGAGAGAGGAGAAAGAGTGTATGTTTATCATTACACATCAAGGAGATTTCAACATCCATTACATAAGTAGGTCTTTGACAAGCTTTCATACTCATAACATATGGTAGGATTAAGGAGCATTCAAATTAAGAATGCAAAGACATGACAGTCATTTTCAGTACAAGACAGCATATTCAGAATGAAAGATAGCTCTTTTTCATTTGTTCAAGCATCAACACTATCCTCAATTAATTGCAATGGCAGTAAGTCAAGCCCATCAAAAGGACTTTTTTTTTTTTTTTAAAGCATTCAAACCTTTCAATTATAGTATTTGTAAAGGAAAAAAGATCATTGAAGATATAGGAAGACAATGCCCATGGATGAATAAAAAAAATAGTTCTTATAGGTAAAGCCTTCAAATATCTCCTTTGCTTATGTGTGGCAGACCCATTAGCATTAATAATGAAGTAGTGAAATAGCACATAAATGAGGGACTGTGAAAATTAAGTGAAACTTCATAAATAGATTTTGAACAAATGCATAAATCAGGAGCAGCATTATAAGGACTATCATGTACAGGGGAGGTCATCAAGGGTTCTTAATAGAACAGTAAGCTAGGAATGGTCATGGTGAGATATGCATGAAAATGTAATATAGTGGCCAACTGTAGTTGACTCATCAAGAGCAATTTCTACCATGCCAGATTTTAACTATGGTTTCCACTGTGTTGAGGTTATCAATATGGCACTATTTAACTAGCCTTCATATAGGCAAGGTGCATAAAACCTGAGTGAATGCATGATGGAGTAATCACAGAGATTAGGGTTTCTAAGAGATTAAACCCTCTATATATTAGAAAAGGGAAGGTAAAAAATCTAGAATGAAACCAAAGTTTGTAAGTATTTTCAAAGGATAGAGCCATGGCCATGGTGAGTAAGAAGCCCAAAACCCATGATCATTTTCCAAAAAATATGCAAGGGATGGCCATGGCCTACAGAAGGAAAAGAAACCTGCAAGTTTTTTCATGGAGAAATCATGGCTACAAAAGGAAGAGTCGTGTTGTTTGCAAAATCCAAGTAAAGAGAGAAAGTTTGTATTCCATTCTAGAGAGGCCATGAATAGAGTTATTCTTTTATCATTTCTTATAAGAGGCCTAAGGTCGAGCATGTGAAATATACAGAAAATGAAAAAACATTTTCATCATTTCTTCTAAAATGATAGTGAAAATACATAATGCCTTCAAAGTGAAACCTTGGCCATAGCAGAATGAATGAACCCAGAATGAAGAAAATGCAAAAAATAAACATTTTCACCATTTTTTTGTACAAAGGGAGCTTGAAATAATATTTTTTATTCACAGGTAATGATGGAAAAAGGCATTGTTTATACAGAAAGAGGCTTAACACGTAGCTCCTATTGGTTTTTGCATAGATCTCATAGAGAAGACTTCAGAAAAAACTTCTAATTGCTCAAAAACCCTTGGTGGTGCCCATGAAATTGCAGAGTGCAAAATGAAGTGAAAAGAAAATGTGGTCTAATTTTGTCTTTTAGGGTTTCTAGAAATCCCTATGTGGTCGACCTTCAAATGGATATTTTTACTTTTGTTTTAACATATGTTGCATAAAAAAAATACCTTGCTTAATGTATTAAAGTGCCTTGTATTTCCCTTACATGTTTGTTAAATAAGGTCGAGTCAAGTCCCCTTTGTCAAGTCCTCTTTACCTTTGCTTGATTGAAATTGATTTGAAAATGTAAAAACATTATTAAAGTGATGAAATTATAAATCACTTTATTTAATGTTGTGTATAATGCAAGATAAAGATGTTTTTGCCTTCAATATATGGTCAAAGGAGATAGTTGAAATTTGATTTATGGTTTATGCCAAACATATAGGGTAGGTTGAAGGAAGTTGACAGACAAGTTCCAAGAATGTAGGGGTTGTTTTGACTTGATTCTGGAGGAAGTTGAGAGCATCTAGGGGAAGTTTTTGGTGCCTTTATGATAGGTGAGGTCAAGGTTTGACCTTTTCTTCACCTTTGAGCCTTTTTGGAGTGGGTTTAGGGGATAGTCTTTAGGCTTTTTGGTTATGCACAACCAAGGGAGTTTGTAGTCCCTATTTTTGTGCAACCATTTGGAAAAGCATAAGTAACTTCAAACTTCATTTTTGAAGTTAGTTATTATCATTATCTTTTGTCTATATTGTGACTTTTGAAGTTATTTTCAGCAAAAGACAGTATTTGTAACTCATTTTTGATAGACATGTATAGTAGTTTACACCTTGGAGATCAATGAAGATAAGCAATTTTTCCTTCTTAATTTTTTTGTTCTATTGTGTGCATTTGAATGATTGATGCAATTACTTGTGAATTTATCTCATTCCTTGTCTTTGTGTCTCATTAGTAGCACCTTTGTGTAGGAAGTATATGTATTTTTGTAGGTTGTGAGTTGTGTTGGAATGCAAATAATTCGAGTTGTGAAAAGTATCTTTCCTTCTAGGATTGTGTTTATTGTATCCTCCTTATGAAATATTGATGCAAAATCATGAGTATTGAGTTGTGCATGTCAAGCTTTGTTGCTGATTGAAACTGTGTGTGCAAGCAGCTTTACAGGTTTTAGATAACATTTTGATGCATCACCCTAGGAGTTAGTTTTCATTTTCATGTTTCCTCCTTACCCTTTCCTCTGCAAAAAACATTAGTTTAGTTAGTTTTAGTGAGTACCATAAGAGCCAAGTTACTTTGGAGGTTCTTTTATGCTTTAGGTAACCCACAACCTAAAAGAGTTCCCATGTTTCACCAATATGCTAAGTTTTGCAACTTAGTAGGGGCACAATATTGATTGTAGATTTGGGAGACACTATTTTTTTGTATTCATCTTCTCTTTGATGAAGTTGATTCTTCTTTAGTTGTTGTGAGGGAACACTTTGATCCTCTTGTTCATTATCTACATAATCATTCATCACGGTTTGACATGAGTGTGGATACTTTGGATCATCATTTGGAGGAGACATCTTTAGAGGAGATATTGACTCTTTGGATGGTGTTCTTTATCAACCTTTAGAAGATTTGAATTTTTCATTTTCAGCAATGTGGCCTAGAACGCTTGATTTGATTGTGACAACTTTCAACATCGACATGGGGACACTTGAGCCGAGTTTAGAGACTTCATACATCATGATTTTTCTTCCTACATATTCCTTTTAGGAGTGGGTAGATAGGTTGCATACACCATTGGTTTTGTTTCTTCCTAAAGGGATGAATGTTGTTTGGCGATCATGGACCATCTTCTACATCTAGTTTTGAGCATCTACCATTAGATCTTGTTGGGGGGGCTTCTTTGTCCTTCCACTTCATTTCTCTCTCTATTATGGGGGGTGTACTTTTTTGTGGGATGGGGCTTCTTCTTCTTTGGGGGGGAATTTTATATGTAAATGGGTACATAATATGGCTTCATTTTTTGAAACCCATCATCTTTTGCATCCTCCTAAGTTGTGCTTAAGGGGGGTGTTGGTGTAGGTTTTTATTTTCCTAGTGGGTTAGTTTATTTACACTTTTTCCTAGGTTTTTCCTAAACTTTTATTAAGCTTGCTTGGGATAATAAAGTGATTTTATAACTAGGAGATAAGTGATGTGGTTTCCCCTTCCTTAAAGGGTGGAACACTTTCCACTTTTGGTGGTTAATTCCTATTGGTTGGATTTTCCACCTCTATCATCTCCTTAGTTCTATATAAACTCACTACCTAGCTTGTTCTTGCATACTCTTGCATATTCTATCATTCTATGGTATACTTTGACATACATGTACCTTGATGCATGTAGTCATTATTCTACAAATTTTCTTTAAGCTCCTAAAGAAATCTTTTCATCTTGAAATTTGTACATCTCTTGGAATCTTGGGTATGTAATTGTGTTATTTCATTTACAGTTTTATAGATTATCTCTCATAGAAGATCTTGGTTATTCAATCTATTTCAAATTTATAACAAATATTTGGGCTAAAGGTATCAAAACCTCCAAATTAAATGGAAAGGTGAACCCTTGTGCCACTGGAACCCTACCTATCGGCTCCTTAAGGTATTTTATCACTTGGGCCTACACTAGGGAGACACGCCTAATTGAATAATTATAGGATTGTTAATATGTTTGATGTGTATTCTTGTGAAAACTAGTAAAATCCATTCAACCTTAATACCTTGAAGTCATTAACCATCTTGTCTTGTGTTTTGTCTCTTTCTAAAGAACACAAAATATCCAAAACAATCATCTAATTGCAAAAACACACTTTTTACATAGAGTTGCACTTCTAAAAAATTTGCACTTATGAGTCACAAACCTACGTTCGTGATTCATAATTCTACATTTTTGAGCTATTATGTGGTGCTTTTGAGCTATCATACTATGTATATTTCTGACATAATTGCACTTTTGAGTTGTATACTTGCACTTCTAATTCATTATGTGGCACTTTTGAGCTATTGTCCTATGCATCTCTCTAGTAAAGCTGCACTTTTTCAGTTCCTATACTATAGTTCTAGGTAATCTTATTGTGTATCTAATCAACATAGTGACACTTTTGAAAAATCCATGAATTTCTAAAACACTACAAAAATCATATTTTAAGATCTTTGACCAAGAAAACCTAGAATGAGATCTAAGACATTTTAGTTGAGTCTATCATCTTCATCCATTGGCAAAATTTTGAGTCAAATTGTATCCATCAAACATCTCACTTCATCTTTTTGTAATTTAGAGCTATTATCCTATACATTAACAATAAATCTTTTTCATCATTATCATCCATCCAATCTTACATCCAACAACCAAAATTGTTAGAGTCTAATCTAGATCTTCTATCATTTGTCTCTAGCTTTCCTTTTTGCTTGAAATTTTGCTTATTTCAAGTAGAAAGTTGAGTTAGCCCCTATCATTAGTGGATAAACTATCTTAGGAGTTTCAACTACTCTTAGGTTAGTAAAATATACTCCTTATCCTTTTTCTTGGACTTATAAGACTATTTCAAGTATTAATAAACCATATTCTAATAAGTATCATCACTATAAGATTTAGATTAACTTTAGTCTATTGTGGTTTTACCCAACATCATCCCTTTATCAATAAAAAACACCAAATATTTTTCCTAGTCCAAACCATATCTTTAAGAAGTCCAAAACCCTCACATCCATACCGATCATCCACTTTTCATCTCACATATCATTTACCAAGTCTTAAAACTTGTATGCCTGTCACAAGGTTTCTACATAAGAAACTCATGGAATCCAACCAATCTGACTCAAACATAAAAATAACCATGGGTGATAATCAATATGAGTTTGGCATGCCTCCTCATATATTCACCCCAAATTCTTATCAAACACCACAACCATCCTCTTTAGGGGTCATTCCTACTCTAAAGGAAAACACACAAATACCTCAAATTTTCATGCCATTACTTCAAGCCAACCTTCCATACCTTCAATTGACACCAACTCAAAAGAATTTTCTAAATAATATGTCAATCCACTCTATCAATGAACAATCCTATCTAATCATATCCACATCCATCCCCATGATTAACAATCAAATTTTATCACACATCTCAAACACCTCTCAATCTTCCACATTCAATATTCTTACAAACACAAAAATCCCATATACCTCTCAATCCTCCACACTCAACATACCTAAAAACGTATACATCCCAAATAATTTACAATCTTTTGCATCCAATGTATCTACGAATACACATATCCCATATACCTCTAAATCTCCACACTCAACATTCCTACAAATGCATACATCCCAAATTATTCACAATCTTTTATATTCAACATACCCATAAACATGTACATCCAAAAAAATTCTCAATCTTCCATCCTTAAAAATGCATACATCTTAAAAAATTATCAATCTTCCACATTCACCATACCTATAAACATATACAACCCACACAACTCTCAATGTTGTCCATTCACCATACCTACAAATACATATATCTCTCCAAAATCACAATCCTTCATTTAATTAATCCAATATTCGACAACATCAATCATCTATCCCCTTGATTTTTACCATTCAACCTCCTACCAACATGTTCATAATCACACCTACAAATGACTTGGCACAACAGATCCAAAGCTTGTAGAATAAAATAGTTGACATTGAACTAGGACACACAAAGAAAAATTGCATGCTTGAAGATATATGTCATTATCTGTTCAACAGATCAATCCCTATGATACATTTCCCTCACAACTTTGAAATACCTAAATTCAACAAGTATAAGGGATTATATGATCCACATGAACATATACGTGAATTTTACATATATTTCCTAGAGGTTTCTTACAATGACACATAATGTGCCCTTTTCCTCAAAGTTTAGGAGGACAAGAAATTGAATGGTTCTCTCATTTACCAAAATAGATTAAAACCTTTCATGAATTGGTAAAAATGATCATCAGTCATTTATCATATAACATTGAGCATGAACAATTAAATGGAGAATTACTTCTTGCCTTCCAACAATAGTGGAGGAATATGGCAAGTAAATTCCCATGGCCCATACCTGGAAAACAACTTGTGAGCATATTTGTTCAAAACCTAAATCAAGTAATGGGCTTTCACTTACAAGTTCAATGTGCTAACACATTTTATGAAATTACAGAGAAAGAGAACTCTATTGAAAAGGCTCTTATTGTGAAGGGTCTTGTTAAAATCTACAAGGAAATAAAATACCATGCTTCACATTCTAATGGAAAACCTCACCTATGGGATAAAAAGAAAAATATTTTCAATGATGGTGTAATAGATGCAAAATTTATACAAAGCATATAAACACCATCAAACATGCAACCCAACAACCAAAATGTGACATTTACAAGAGGACTAGACCTAGACAAAATAACAACCCAAGACGAAAATACACTCCCTTAAGGGATCCAATTAAATTTTCCCTAAAAAATTGGTCTAGTCTAATCTTATTAAGTTGTCAGAACTTAGACAATACAATGAACCAAAGATTAAAACCACATGGTACAATGATAATTAATACTGTGAGTACCATTGAGTCAAAGGTCATAAGACACCTAATTGCATAAAATTGAAAAATATCATTTAGGATCTTATTGACCACAAAGACATCACCATCAAAGATTGTCCTAGAAACTCATCAAATAATAATCTTAAAATTTACAAGGATCTAATCCCTAGCCATGGGAATAAAAATCACTCCATAAGGGAACTGTTAGGGATCCAAATCTACACCCTAATTCCAAGCTTTGAATGAACTTACCAGATTTGGATATAAAATGGGACTGCGTTCAGGTTGTGTGTATCCTATTTGAAAGCAAACCTCCAGTGATAAGGGGTTGGCTTCCCCTTTTGATGCCAACTAACTACTAATTTATAAGGTAAAGGGTAAGAATTTGCATGAAAATGAACCTAATACTGAAAATAACTAAGGTGATGCACCAAAACAACCTAGACCTAATGACAATCTATCACATTCAAATCAATATCATAAAACTTGATTTACACAACTCACTTTCCAATACAGTTTACATAAGTAATTTATAAGGAGGTCTATAAACAGTGCTTTTAGAAGGAAAACAAAGGTTTCACAACTGACAACACTACTAAACAACACAGCTTATAACTTGTTAACATACATTTTCAGCTAAATAGATGCATGAACATGAGACAAGTTTGCAAGGAAAGATGAATTTTCACAAGACAAACTGATCAATCATTAATGGCATACCATGAAACATGAAGAGAGAAGATAAAATGCTATATTCTATTGATTCAAAGTGCTTACTATATTACAAGTCCATCTAAGTTACAATACTACTCCATGAAAAATATCTCCAAGAAACAAAGCTATCATGTTGCTAGAAAGAAAGAAATCCAAAATGCCCAAAAAGAACATACTTAAGCAAAAATATCACACAATTCTCATGCCTGCCCATCTAGAAAGTTTTGTTCGGATGAGGCACAAAAGCCAAAAAAGAACCTTCTAAAAGCACTCCAAAAGGCCTCCAAAATGGTTAAAATTCAAGCCAAGTCCAAGATCATAATGAAGGTGTGATAAAACAGCCTCAAAAATGGCACATGTTTCTCCAAAACAGTCAGATTCCTCACTCACACACTCACCTCATGTCTATAATTCAATCATTTTGTCTCCCAGATTTGACTCATGCAATATGTGTGTTTTGAAAACACAAGACCCCAAAAAAGGAATTAAAGATAATAACTTGATTAGGTGATTCATAATACATCACTTAATCAAGTTATTTTACATTTCAAAGCAAAATAAAAGGGGGGCCACTATCAATATGAATTACCTTACATTTGCAAAAATGAAAAATACCAAAGTGATTAGCAAATCACTTAAATGATATTTTTTATGTTTTGAAACAAATGCAAAAAACAATAATGAAATTCCAAAATGCTTTAAAAATCATTAAACAAGGTCACAATTTCTCCAAGGCACTTGATCACTTACCTTTTTTCATTTTGCACTGTAAGGCCACATGTGGTCAATATTCTAATTTGCAAAGGCAAAATAAAAGCTCAAGCTTGGCCAATATGGCCAACCTCCACACCTTTTGGAAGACATATTTCAATTCTTCAAGGCATATGACATTCATGATCAAAATTCAAAGGCATATCTGACTTGGCATACACCATAACTTAGCAAGGCATAACAAATGCTCGAAGAACATAGCAATGTTCACAAGGCATAACAAATGCCTAAGTCAACAAATGCTTAAAGCAACACAAATTCCTAAGTCAATAACTTAGGACTCGGCCCCCATAATGCATTAATATGGACTTCATTTTTTAAAACATGGGATAAAAAATCCCATCGGCATTGAAATAGGGTCAAACCCTAATCATCAAAAGACAAAAGAAAGTGAAAAACACTATCATTCTGTCGTCAACCATTCTGGAAAACATGATGCAGCCGCCGTGGGGTTTGAGTCAACATTGGAAATGGTGAAAATTCACTGGTTTTTGCCGATTCCTTGAGGAAAAATGTATGGAAACACAAGGTGATTGTTATTTGCTCATAAATCTACATTTTTTCACTTCTTTGGAGCTCCTCCATTCATTTTAGGCTACGGCCTATAGCATTCTCCTAACCATTTTTGTTTCTTTTCCTATGGGTTATTGTAATTTCTTCTTTCACAGCCGCCATTGGGTTATTTCCAAGCTTGAATGAAGGCCACTTCATTAACAGAATGCTTGCATATTGCAAGAAAAAGATGAGAAAATTCTTCAGGTAAGCTCCACCGAACCATTCCATTCTAATTTTTTTAACCAATAAGAGCTCATTTCGAGCCTCCACATAGTATAATGAAGCAAGAAAGAGCTTATTTTCTTCTATATTGAAATTAAATTCAAGAAACCCCGAGTGGGTTCATTGTTTTGTGAAGAAAATTTGAACATCCAAGCCGCGGCCATGGAGAATAGACTAGGGTTTTGCATATTGTTACTTGCTTCAAAATTTTCATGATAGCTTTTAAGTTACCTTTGTATTTGCAATTTTTTCCACAAACCCCAGGTGGGTTTTTTGGCTTTCTGAGAAAATAATGATTTGTTGGTCACGACCATGAAAGAAGGTATTGGGGTTTTTCATGCTTTTCTGTAGATATTTTTCTCCACTAAATTTATTCAATACCTCAATATTTTTGTAGTTTCCACACAAAGGTTCCCCAAGTGGGCTCTTTGATTTTAGAATAAAAGTCAGATCTTTGGCCACGGTTATGAGGAGGTAGTTGAGTATTGAATGTTCCTTGTTGCTCCTTTCTGAAAAAAAAACTCAATATTACTCTCCTTCAATATCTCTATAATGGCACCTTTGCTCAAACCCGGATGGGTTTTTTGACTTTCTGAGAGAACACTCTTTGTTTACCTTTGTGATTGTAACTTCAATTCCAACCCAGATGGGTTCTTATTAATGTAAACAAAATGGCCCTTATCAGGCTACGGCCATGCAAGCACCTGGGTATTTTCATTTTGCATTTTCTATTTCTAGTGAAGCTCTCATTGTGTCTTGATTGTCCCACAATCCTCTCTTAAATGAAAACATAGTAAAGCATGGATTGTCTTCTTAATTTGCAATCACACTCTGGGGAGTATTCCTTGTAGTGGCCATGATGTTTGGGGCTGCTCCATTAAGTACACCATACTGTCCTTTTAATGATAACTCATCATGTTGCTAAGTACTCATGGTAACCCCTTAGTATGCCTCAAATTCTTTGACAAAGCACTACCATATGAAACTTTGGCACCATGATCAGCATAATAGACTACCTTTTGAAGCTTATATGCTCATAAAAGTTTCAAAGAATGACATTTTGTCATAATTGTCAAGGTTCATTAATACTTGTCATGAAGTCTCATCCTTGCACTGTGATTTACAACTATCACTTCCCTCTCATGACTGTCATGCCATCTTTAAATATGCATTGCTTTCTATAATTCATGTCAATGTTGATATTCTACAGCTAGAAACAAGCAGCTCTTATCCAGTTATCATAGTTCTTCACAGTATCAATAGCAAGTAAATCAATCATGTCTACTTTACTGAGCTCCATCCATACCTCTGATCGGGGCATAGCAATTGTATCCTTATCACATCATATGAGGGTTCCAGTGTTGTCATTGACTTCTCTACTAGAGATGCCACATGAGCTCTCAAGCAAACTTACAAGTGGCATGCATGCAACTGGTGAGAAAACCACCACCATGATTTTGATGTCTACACTTACTTAATGAACCTCCATTGAATTATCTTCCTTTCTGTTTACATGATGAATCATTGTGGAGTTGGATTTATTGATTCAATCACTGTTTATGATGCACATTTGTGGCTTAATAACATGCATCTATAGATTTATTCATGACTGCCTCCTTAAGCCAGCATCCTGGTATTGTATTCACCACTCAGGTTACTTCATTCTTGTGTTGTTTAAAGCCTTTGAAAGGCTTCAAAATTCTATTGAAATGATGCTCTCATAACTCCAAGGTTATTGTTTCTTATGCTTACACATTTCATATCACTTGTCTCAGATACATGTTGATTGTATGTTGCCTTTATTTCCTTCATTCATTGCTATAAGTAATTGTCCTTGCCATGTCATCATGCTTGTAGAAGGTTCTCATACATGCTTGAATATTAATTTTCTCATTGAAAGGTTGCAATCATGGAATTGAAAGTAGTGTTGAGACTTTTCATTTCTATGAAATAACTATTGTATATGCTCGGGTAAGTATCTGCCACTATACCATTTTATTGCTTTGTGAAACAATACTACCATGTCTTGATCAAATTTTCAGCTAAATATTTACATCATTTTGAAATGAATGTCAACTTGAAGTGTTTGAACTGAGATTGCTTAACCATGCATTTGAGTTGTGCCTATTATCTCAATATCATTGTTCTTTTTCCTTATCTTTGTATCCATGTTTACAAGGAATTGTCTTCATCTCTATAGACATGTAGGCTTTTCTTCAATTGAGTATATTGTGTTTTAATATGATGCTTCCATATGTGCTCATTTGATGAAGGCAGTAAACTTGAAGTACTACTTTTTGATACATGATGACTGCTCCTTTTCATTGCTTTTGATTGCATTGATTTGAAGCTTAGTGGTTGTTCCTTGCATAAGATCATTGTTGTTGCCTTCTTATTTACCCAAGACTTCCCCTTGTAACTCTAAAAGGTCATTACCAGTAAAGAATCATGTATTTTGTATCCACCATATCCTTATTATTTGATTTATTTTGCTTTAATCCTATTGGGTAGCCATATGTCACTTATGGTGGTGACCTGAAAGCTCACCATCCTAAGTGATGTGTACCTGCCCAATAAGGTTGAAGTGAGATGAATTGGACAATGTATCTCATGTAACAATGCATGATTATCTTTGTTCCTTCTTGCTTCCCCACATGCCTCATGATGGTTTCAAGCATGATTTGATTTCTCCTTTATTATTTAAGAGATGCATAATTGAACTTGATACATCTTTTGAATCTAATAATGAAAGTTGATCAACTAGTGTGATTCCATATTGATTTAATGCATTAATAACAGGTATATCTTTGATCAAGTTGCTCAATTTCCTATTTTTCTCAAAGCATGCTGAGCTCTACTCTTGTGGGAGCCACAATTACCCCACATGTTGTATTTAACTGAATCAGAACAGTAACAAGACCTATCCTAAATCTGCACATGAAGCAAACAAGTTAGAAAATAAATGCATATTTTGGATGTGTTTGATGACTTCACTGTTTTCCAAGACATCTAAGGTTTGCATGCTTATTTAATGCACTTATGGATCAGTTTATACATGCATAAGTAGGTGTTCATGTAAGGTTTGAGATCTTTCATTGCTTAGAGTGTTGCTCTAATATCATTGTTTTACCAGATGTAGGAGCTAGGATCACGATGGAGTTGGGAAGGACACAAGCAGCTTGGGGGGAAGTAGCAAGGCAAGAGGACAACTTCAAAACTAGTCATTCTAAGGAAATGACTGGTCTCCACCCCTATATGCACATTCTATTTTGTTTACTTATTCATGTATAGACTGTTTCTTTATTTTCATTGAATAAGTAAAGTTAGTCCCTTGGCTTGTGAGGGACATGTACACTTCATGATTATCAATAAAAGATTACATTTGTATACATATGATTCTCTTTTCTCATTTGCTATAATTGCAACATTGGAATGAAAATGTAATTTGTTTCATTTGACAATCTTATCATTCATATTCAACTTAGAAGAGTTATGGTTTATCTTTTAAATGTTTAAATGAATAACACAAAAAGAGTAAACACTAAACCTGATTTCAGCTGAAAGCTAAAAATCAGGTAATAGGAACAAGTTATAAAAGTGTCAATTATTCATATGATTTCATAGTGGGATATCTAAAAGAAACCAATAACCAAATTTCCACCATATCCATAACAATTTAAACTCTTGAATGTGCAGTTACCACATATTATGGTAAAGTTACTCTCCAAGGATCCCAACCAACACCTCATCCTTGATCTAAATACAAACTCTTAAAGCACCTATGGAGAACACAAACTCAAATATATATATCCTAGAACTTCTCTACACATCTCCCACACATAAGGAGGTACTTGAAAAACACTTCAAGAGTAGTTTGTACTCACTAACATAGATACAAAGAAATTTCAAACCATGGTAGGGCATATCACCTCACCTCATCATCCCATTTTTATTGAAAGAATATTTCATCCACCACAAACCATAATCAAGCTCTATACCTAGAATTTTTCATTCATAAACAAAAAACCAAAAGAGTTCTGATAGATGGTAGAGAAGGCTTAAGTATATGTACTCTCAAATTGATAAAATAGTTGGGATACTATGATGGTGTCATAGATGCACAAAAATCTATCACAACCAAAGCATATGATGAACATGAATTTGAAGATAGCCAGATAGATAGAGAGAGTGTAACCAAAATGGACAAAAGGAGTGGTGAAAGCAATCCCCGCTTCAAGAGAACCCACACCACCAAGTAACAAATGCACAAAGAGATCTAATCTATTCACAAATAGAAAAGAGTGAGAGAGTGTTACCAACAGGCCTTGGCCCCCTCTTGAACACATGAACACGTCGTTGAATGCTTACTATAGAGCTTTGGTTGTTGGAGGGACCTTAGTTAGACTGAGATTTGCTTGGAGAAGTGTTGTTTCCAAGAGTAGAAGAGCTTGAGAAGTCAAGTCAAGTTGGAGAGAAGATTGAATGAATGGAGAGAACCCCCAAAATGAGAGAAAATGAGGGGTTTTGTTGCATGCAAGGGTGGCAAAGAGTTGTTACATCTGAGGACTTGGCTACAGGGACACATGTCAAGAGCTAGGATTCAAGATTCCCCATTTCAAACTCAAAAAACTACTAGGACGTAGCGCACCGCACAGACGTCCATGCATTGCACAAGCGTCCAAAACACAAGTTTTTAAGAAACGTGTCATCGATTTGTTGTTGCTTCGCCATTGGACCACGTGGAGCTAGAATCATAAAATTCCAACCCATGGGGTTCTTTCCCTTAATGCGTTTAGGTGTCATGAATGCTAGGAAAAATGCTAAAATGTGGAATTTCCCCTAGGTGCGATTTTGCTACATCACATTTTGCCCCCACTTTAGTGGGCTCAATTTTGGGAAAAATTGGCAACACTAAAGTAGAAGGGAAAATTTTCACCCAAACTTGAAGTTTTACAGATTTACGTGCCAATAGAAGGTACTACACAGGTCACCAAGATTGAGTTGACCAATACTTGAAGATGTCACTAGTGATCGAACTCAGCGAGAAGAGCAGGACCAGTCGTGAAAAATCGTACAAAATTTTACTCTGCAAAACTTAATTTTAAGTTAGTTCCAAAAATCGGAAGAAGCTACAACAGTGAGAAGAATGATCAAGAAAAAATTTGATGTTTCAAAAGAAAAATATGTTGAAGAGGTAACTATATGCCCCCTCCTAAGTTTTCCCCTAGCTAGGTGGGGTAAAATAAGGAGAAATCAAGGAGCCACAAACTCTAGGGAAAATGGGCCCCGAGGGGCCTATATACCTAGGTGGGCCCCGAGAAGGGTCATTTGCACTATTTATCATGAACATTTTCTAACTTTTGTGAGAGAAAATTCATCAAAATGTCGAGCAGATGTGACTACAAGGATCTGAGGTTGGACTAGCTACGTGTGAACATCACCGAGGGTGTCGAGGTCAGTCAGGTAGGCCTTGAAACCACATCGTTGATCATTTTTTAGTGATTTTTTGTATTTTTTCAAACTTTAAGGTGTGCAAGCATCCTGGATGCGTGCACACATCTTTGATGCACGCTAGCGTCCAGGACTAGCACTAGTATCCAGGGGGTGCATTATCATCCCTACACCAATAATGGCATATTAGGGCACCTGCACAGCGCGCAGACGTCTGTGCAGTGCACATGCGACCTTTAATGTTTTTAACTTAGATTTTTTGGAATTGGTCATGTACTGATATACACCTCTTTTTTTCTCATAGGATTATCGAGAGATCAGGGAGCATTCTCGAGGGCAAGAGTTGCACCTACTACGAGATCAGAGGGACTGAATTATAGACAACAAGGTCACCCACCTACAGCGCGTCGATCTTTGGCATGTGTATACCATGCCAGAGATGTTATATCATGATCATATGTTGATGACATTGATGGAGCGATGGGACGCCACTCCCTCCAGCTTCCAATTACCTACTAGAGAGATGATGATCACGCTAGAGGATCTATATCGCATCCTCGATCTTCCCATCCATGGTTGATAGGTGGAGCTTGATGATTCTTGCTCACTGCAGGAGCAACAGACAGTAGAGACGGGACCGGGCATATCTACACCGATGGTTTGACCAAGCCCGAACCACTGCCCCTCTTCTGCGCCACATCATGGTGGTTATTGTCACCATGTGAGTGACCATAGATACATGAGGCTCTCACCTCCACGGGGGCCTCTTCCACACCATCCAGGAGATGGTGGAGCGACAAACCATTTTTTCATGGGGGCGCAACATGCTCATGCACCTCTACTAGGAGCTCATCCGGTACATCCACTATGAGTACCATAGCCTAACTGCATGCATACTTCTGTAGGTGTGGGCCTTCCCCCACATCACGTGCACTAGGATGAAGGGCTACCTACAAGTACAGGACTACTCTCTTTCGATGGCCCACTAGTATGAGCTCACTCGACAGTGGAGACACGATGACCTACAGTTCTAGCAGCTGCAGTTTGACACCTTGACACCAAACAGGATTAGGTGGAGACTCCACTGATAATATCTAGTGGGTTGATGATTGCAGGTTCCTCCAGAACCTGTAGCGCGACCGGTTCATCCTCAGGCGCACAAATTTTGTTATTATGTCGTATTACTAGAGCTAGGTCATGCGACAACACAAGTGGGTCCAGACTATCCCCCCTCCTATCCCCACATACACTCTAGCTGTACAGAGCGCAGCAAGGCCCGAGGACCGTTCACGCCCCACCCTAGCAAATGTGGACCTCTCTGATGACAACACCGACAACGTTGATCTACTACCAATGGGGAAACAAGATAGCGTCAGTGTGGCTTAATATTTTTCAGCGTGGTGGGAAACACATTGTCTCGCCCCAGTTTTCCCTACAGATGCCCCCAGAGGGGATCCTGACTAATAGGGGGACATGTAACTGTAGCCACCCAGGCAAAGGCAGAGGCACAAAGGTAGCGACAGTGAGGAGGAGCAAGAGCAAGCCGAGGAGGCTAGAGCGGCTTCATTGAGGCCAAGGAGGTGACAAAGGATGTCTTCCCCTCCACCAGCTACTCCTATTTCGTCAGTGCCACCAGCCCTTGTAGCACCCAGGGCAGCTCCTAACATTGGCGGTGTAGGACTGAGTGCTCCTCCTCCCCTTGACCCATTCTGGAAGCCAAGGGACCTAGGTGTGGCAATTATTTCTACTATTTCATTTCAGTATTTCCAGTTTTTATCTCATGTATACATACATCATGTTTCAATTTTATATACTTTGTGGTACTGATGTACATTCTGCTTTTGTGATTGCAGTGGATACTCAAGGATGGACTAGGGTCTTCACCTAGTGCATATCAGAGGTGGCCCCTGCTATGTCGATCTAGGGGCAATCCTTGATGCATACTGGCCAACCTCAGCAGGACGTCGTGTCCACCTATTTGAGCTAGTAGCACATCTAAGGACAACATACGAGGACGCACAGATGGAGATTGTGTAGAGGACAGCTAATGCTACCACGCTTCAGAGGTAGTGTGACTAGCTGTTGAGGGAGATGTGGACACCACTCGAAGAGTGAGACACGGTCGTGATGAGGGTTGATGTCATCAAGCAGGAATGTGATGCCCTTCAAAGATGTCTCGATGAACTTGCGGGACAATCGGCAGTTGTGATCCCGACAGGTGACCAGTAGCTACAACAGGAGCTCATCATGCCCGTATACAGATATGCTCCCTCCAGGGAGAGATCAGGGGGATGTGCATAGCTTTGTCAAGCTCACGCTCACACCGCTCTAGATCCATCTCCATTGTGCAGCCCCGCCCGCAACCATAGCAATAGCCAGAGTTGGAGGGCTCTGGGAGCCACATGCCCCAACCACAGACAACCTCATTTTGTACATCAATTTTGTAGTCACGATATATATACATATTTTTAGATCCATTGATACACATATTTAGCAGCCACTCATTTTTTAACGAGAGAGGCCCAATACATGTACATGACATTTGACACTTATACATATATACATGAGATACTAATTCCGACATTATGGCATTGTTCATTTGATGTGCATGTTCCTTTCTTTCATATATGTTGATGTTATGGACTTTATGTATGTGTATGGATGTATGATTACATTAGATGCTATCATGATTTAATGAACACACATGGATGTATGTTAATTAAATGCAATAATGACCTAATTTCCTAAAAAGACGTAATGAAATGCATGGATACATAGCATAGTAAAACACATGTATGTATGTCTCACACACACACGGTCATATCATAACACAAAAAATTTCATAATGTGTTAATGAATAATGTCAACATATGTAATACTACAACCCCTAAAGAGTGAAAACTACACATATGACACATTAGACATTACACATGGTATCGACGAAGATGCATTACATTAACAGGTTCTTTTAGAGGCATTCCATCCATAGATGATAATCCATAGGCACCCGAACCATATATGGATAAGACAATGTAGGGTCCCAATCAATTAGGACTGAATTCTCCCCTCTGATCAGGCAGTGCATTTACATTTCTCCGATTCTCATAGAGAACCAAGTCACCTACCTTGAAAGTTCTAGGAAGCACACTTTGATTATATTGTATGGATAACGATCATTGCTAAGCTTTAAGATGGTCGAGGGCCTATAGCCAATGCTCATTGAGCATCTCTAGCTGATGCAAACGATTAGCTCGATAAGGTTTTTCATCAATTAACCCTTTAAGGGAATCCCATAAAGATGGAATTTCCAACTCCAAAGGCATGATAGCTTCGGCACCATACACAAGGTTGTAAGGAGTTGTTCTGGTTGTCATACGAACACTCGTGTGATAGGGCCATAAAGCATATGTTAATTGAACATGCCAATCCTTACCATGTTTATTTATTGTTTTACGAAGAATGAGCTCAAGATTCTTATTAGACGCTTCCGCTTGGCCATTAGATTGAGGATAATATGGTGTAGAAAATCTATGTTGAATGTGAAATTTCTCTAGGAATCGCTTCACTTCCCTGTTCTTGAATAGCATACCATTGTTAGAAACAAGTGTAGAAGGAAACCCAAAACGAGAAATGATGTTGTTTAGAAGAAAGCTACAAATAGCTTCAGTGTTTGTAGAGAGAAGTGGGATGGGTTTGACCCACTTCATGAAGTAATTCGTAGTAGTGATGATAACTTAGGTGTGTCCTTTAGAAGGAGGTGATATTTTTCCAATAATATCCAACCCTGTTTCACAAACGGCCAAGGAGAGGTTTGATTTTGTAACTCTTGTGCAAGTGCATGAATAAGGCAACTATGTTATTAACATTGTGGGCACTTCTTAACAAAGTCAAAATATTGTTTCATCATTTTCCAAAAGTACCCCATATGTATCAATTTCCTCGCCAAGGATTTACCACCAAAGTCTCCACCCCTAGAACCCAAATGGGCTTCTCTAAGGGAAAGGGGTATTTCCGCTTTAGTGAGGCATCGAAGAAGCAAGTTTTTATAAGATTTTCGATAGAGAACATCTGATAAGACAACATAACGGACTGAAAGCCTTCATATACAAGTGCGATCATTTTTTGTCACATCATCAGGAAAGTTTCCAGTCCTCAGATAGTTGTAGATGTTAGAAGACCATTCTCTCGATTCTACATGAGAACACATGAAAGCGTTGGACTCAGGTTGATTAGAAATAGCAGGAAACTGAAGAACTTGAACCAGAAATTGATATTATTTTGTATCCCCATCAAAAGGTATCAGGGAGGCAGTACTCTCCATGGCATCTACATGTCGATTCCCCCTCCTAGGGACACTGTCTATTGTGAAAGAGGAGAACAGATTAAGCAAGGACAAAGCGAGGTCTCAATATCAAGAAAACTTACTTTGCTTAGCCCGATAGGTCCCCATAATTTGGTTCACAAGAAGCTTAGAGTCACCAAGTATACAGAGATGTTTTATCTTTAGTGTGATCGCGGCACACAAACCAGCAATGAGGGCTTCATACTTAGCGATGTTGTTGGTGCAAGGAAAGTTCAATTGAAAGGAGAGAGGACTAGTTTACCTTCATGCAATATTAGAACCGCACCCGCTCCGGAGACAGTTTGACATCTTGACCCATCAAAATACATTTTCCATTCAAGGTCATGATTGATTACGAAAATTTTATCATTAGGAAATAAGTCCAAGCCCGAGAAGGAGCAAGACGAGGGAACGTTTGCCAATTGATCGACAACTTCTTGAGGAGTAAAAAAATTTATTTCAAACTCAGAAAGCAACATCACCCATTTCGCTAACCTCCCAGCAAGGTTGGCACTAGAGAACAAATGTTTTAGAAGATCACTCTTTACAATAACATGTGTCTCAGCATGAAGAAGGTAGTGCCTTAGCTTCTGTGTTGCAAAGACGAGAGCAAGACATTGTTTCTCCATGGATGAATAACGAGTTTTATAATCAACCAGGACATGACTAATGTAGTAAATCGCTCTCTCTCCTGGAATCATCATACTGAGCGAGTAAGGCTGCTAAAGCATTTAGTGATGTAGCAAGGTAGAGTAGAAAGGGTCTATCCTGCATAGCTATCATTAGCATAGGAGGATTGGCCAACTAGGTTTTGATTGAATCAAAAGCCTTATGGCACTCTTCATCCCATACGAAACGAATATCCTTTTTTAATAAGCAAGTGAAAGGAAGGGTACAATCGGCCAATTGAGATATGAATCTACGAATTGCTTGAATCTTCCCCTATAAACTTTGCAACTTAGTAATGCTCCTGGGTTGAGGCATGTTAAAAATTGCATCGATCTTATTTGTGTTGACCTCAATTCCATGATGAGAGACTATAAATCCCAAAAGCTTTCCTGTGTCTACACCGAAGACACACTTAAGAGGATTAAGCCTCATCTTATAGAGTTGAAGTCTTTCAAAAATAAGACAAAGGTTTTCCACATGATCCTGATGAGTTATAGTTTTTTCCAGAATATCATCAACATAATCTTCCAAAATTTTGTGGATGAAATCATGAAATATTAGGGTCATTTCCCACTAGTAAGTTTCTCTTGCATTCTTTAACCCAAAGGGCATGACCACATAACAAAAGGTACCCCAAGGGGTAGTGAATACTATCTTATACTGATCTTCCTAGTTAATACAAATCTGATTGTAACCCGAGAAACCATCCATGAAAGTTAACAAGGCATGGCTTGCAGTCGAGTCTACAATCATATCTATATTAGGTAACGAAAAATAATCCTTAAGAGAAGCCTTATTAAGATCATGAAATTTAATGTATATACGCATACGACCATCAGGTTTACTAATGGAAACAATATTCGAGATCCAAGGGGAATAGTCGATTGGAGGGATAAAGCCTGCTTTCAACAGCTTCTCTATCTCAGTCTTAACCAACAACACAACCTTGGGATTAATCTTTTGGATTTTTTGTTTAATCGGCTTGGTGTTGGGACATACAATGATATTATGAACCACTATAGACTCATCTATACTGAGCATTTCCTCATACATCCAAGCAAAGATATCGAGGTGAGAATGTAGAAGATTGAAATTTTCCTTAGCTTCCTCGTGGGAAAGGCATTTCCCAATCTTAATCACCTTTTCAGAAGAATTAGGATCCATAGAATTCAGTAGTATCTCCCTTAAGAAGAGAACTACGGTCTCCAAGATGCGATATAGGAACATCATCATCAACATTAGATAGAGGGTCCTCCTCATCAATACTCAAGACGGATTCTCCAAAATATGTTTGTTTATTCAAGAAAAATGAGAATAATCTCTTATGATGAAAAGGAGGCAAGGAGGATTAGGTTCCTAAGAATTCCTCGAGTGCTTCATTTCGAAGAGAAAACATCTAAAGGGACCTTTTTGGCCCGCACCCCATCCTTTATTAGTTCAAGATGGACCAAACTAAGTGGTTCAATTGAAATCATATTAACACTCCACCAAGGTTTATGCTTAGATTGTTAAACAGAGCATCCCAGACCCAAATAGTGCTTACGAGGCTTAAACTGGATAGGGACCTAGATCCCTTTCTCAATACATCCAAGGCCTTTTTTCCCATAGCCATACTAAGAAACGAGTATATATCCAAAACCATAACAGGTTTGTAAAAATTCGGAAGGCAGTAGTTCAACGTAGATAGCCCCCTTCCACTAGTGAACATCGAACACATCTATGAGGGAAAAATTGTCTCCTTTGCTAGATACACAAACATTAACCTCCTTTGCAAGAGTAGGACCATCCTCCTCAGTAGGGGAAAGACTAGTCTCCTAGATAGGATTACAGTTTTCCTCCTCAACGGGAGTGTTATCCGCTTCTCCATTAGAGGTATTCGAGGTTATCAAAATCTTTAAATGAGTAGGGCTCACTTTGTATACTCCAATAAAGAATTCAAAGAATTCCAAGGATCCCCAATCATCACCAAGAAACGCATTAGATTCAGAAGTAGATGGGGAAGACTTAGGACTTTCTGCTTTAGGCGGTTCTTCCTTAGCGGTGTTCACTTCGGGGGAAACCTCCATAAAGGGTATCGCCAAGGAGCATGCCATTGCATTAGAAGTTAGAGATGGAATACAATTCTTAAGAGTGGAGACAATTGAAGCTTGACCAATAGCTGCTAATTCACAAAGGTGAACAACTTTTGGGTCAACTTTGACTGTGACTACTCAATTATTTGCAACAAACTTTAAAGAGCAATGTAAGGTAGAAGTCACAGCACCCATAGCATGAATTCAATGTAGTGCCTCTCATACTATTTCCCTAATAGACTGACAAATGACCTATTTTATGATGAGACATTATGATACATTATATGATGTTAGATTTATTGCTATGATGATTTCTTTGATGACACTTCTATTACTAGAGGTTTCATGCACATGTTATTAGTATATGGCTTTATTCAGGTGACTTTGGAGATTTATTTTGATTATGAGGACTAACCCTATCATCAACATTATGTGATTATTATGTGACTAATCTTATTCTTATTACTATGTAGTTGATTGTTTATGAGTTGATTTGATTACTTGGTGTTTTCTCACTGATGTGATTGAGTGAAAGGGACAATGTCACATCACTCACTTGTGAGTACCCTGTGATGGTGTGATTCCCTTTCATAGTGTGACTATTTTATGTATATGTATTGCACAACTGTTTTGTGTGTCACAGGTTGCAAGTACCAGACATCGACTCCACCTGAATTGGCAGGTTTGAGCATGCCTTGAAACCCAATGGATTAGTTGATCAGAGATAACACTTGATCCCCTACCCTAGCCATCATCCCCAAGATTGGCACCTTGTCAGTATTGTCAGTATGTCAATTTGGTCAATTAGTGTTGCTTCAGGTTTTGCATTTTGACCCTGGATAGTGGTCAGGTAATTATTTGGAATTTGGTTTTATTTAATTTAAATTGTCTAATAAATTGCTTTTGGTTATCTTATACATTAAAAAAAATTATTAAGTAAAAGGTATACTTTGATAAATAAATATATATAAATGTATATAATAATAGTTAATAGTAAAATAAATTTATAAGGTAACGTTAAAATAAATATATAATAATATGATAAATAAATAAAAAGTGTATATGGTTGGAGTATATAATTAATTAATTATAATACGTAAATAAATGTTGGGTAAATGGTTTTACCCGTTTGTGTAAAAATTGAATATTTATCATATTATATTAAAAGCTTTTAATTAATTTAAAATGAACTATTGTGTTGTGTCGGGAAGGTTAATTTAATAAATTAAAAATTAACTATAATTTGTTATATAGTTGGTTGGGATAGTTGAAATTCTCATTAAACCACATTCTTCTTCCTAAAAATGTTTTTGATTTGGGGGATTTCTATTCGGTTCTTTTGGGAGAGAGAATGATATGTAAATTTTTCTTCTACTATTGTTTTATGCTAGGAATGGGTTTTTGGAAGTTTGGATTGGGGATTTAGAGGAAGGAAAAAGAGAAGGGATCTGAGGAGAGCAAGGGGAGGCGGGTATAAGTGGATTTTCCTCCTCTATCGATAACATTTGCAGGTAAGTTCCTAAAACATTTTTAACAAATCCATGTTGTACATATCCTAAAATAATTGTATTCGATGAAATAGCATCTTGTCTAGAGCATTTCCAACTAAAATACTTGGAAAAATTCCCTTTTTGTTATGCTTTGACTGTATATTCATACCATGTTCGAAGGTGACCATTTTGGGCACAAGTCGTGAGGATGCGACAAAGGTTGTGAAATTTGGTTTTATACCTAACATTCGCATTTGTTGAAGCAGTTTGAAGCCTCTTAAGTAAATCCATTCGATGCATATTCTGCAATCATTGCATTTCATGATATGACATCTATCTACACCTATCGATTGCATTTCTTGAAAGTTTCTTAAGTCTTTTCAATATATACAATCTACGCACATTTTGCTATCATTCTAATGAAGAAATCAAATCTCGGAGAGTCCTTTGGCCTGTAACATTGCAATCCTATATAACCAAATGCTTTTGGTCATGCTTATGCGAGTCTCTTTTAAAGTTCTACCTTGAAACTCTTTCATGCCTCAAGACTTTGTGGGAATATTGTTCTATGCATTTAATATGTTGGGTTGAGAAATAGGAATTCCTTAGAAAATGGTTATTATCTAAGATCTATTATCCTTGGGGAAAAATAATCTAAAGATTAGTGGCTTTTCTTTTGTAGGTGTATCACACTATAATTAGCCTATTTTTTTGAAGTGAATGTTGAAAACTTTACATTCTAGAATACATAACAAATTGTATCATTCACAGCACTAGTTCATGGAAGAAAATTTTAAGATCTAGTTTACTTTTGATTTCTAGTTTATTTGTGAAGGTCAGGTGCTTTCATGGGAGTGGGTGATCTGTTTAGGGGTGGATTCTTATTCTTGTAGCGTTGTCGTTCCGTGGTGAATGCATTGTTGTTGTATGATCCAATGGTTATGAGATTTGAGGTGGTGGATTCTACGACTGTCAAGGGATAGTTAAGTATAGATCTCTTAAGGGATCCATTAGTAATCTCTTCTAAATCAAACACTTTTAATTGGAAATGTGGGTTTGTTGCATTAACATTTTATTTATTCTTTTAATTCCCTTACTATGCTTTCTTCTAACTTGGCATCTTGATTATCTTTGTTGTGTGTAATGATCATTCCTCAAGTTTGGCATTGTAGTTGCACACTTTTGTTAGTTACATCACTATCTTTTCTTGTGTTAGTGTTTAGTTTCACAAAGTTTCATTCAACCACACATTTCTTTATTGTTGATTGAGATTATTGCACCATCTATGGGTGTTGTTTTCTTCACCGGTATTTCCTTATTGTTACCATTGATTGCATTGTAATCATGTTTTATAACCACCTATGCGTCTAACGTACTAATCTTATTTTGTGCACTTTCTTGATTTAATTTAATTCCTATTATTTTCCTTAGGCGTTCTAGTAGCTTATGTGTTTTGGACTCTGCAACATTTCTTTTATTAGATGCTATGTGTCATTTTGGAATGGGTTGAGTCCCCAAAAATTTGTTATGATTTCTCTGCTCTTTTCACTATATTCTTCTTTGCTATTTGTCATTGTTTTCATTCGTTCCCAATTGGTACTAATACTATGGACTTGAGTATTTCCATGCATTTTGAGTGCTTCTTACATAAATGGTTGAAATTATTCTTAGTTTTGTTCATTACTTGGGTTGAAATTCTATCTTGGTGGCATTTAGGTCTTGGAATTTTCTAAAGCATAGTGATGCAGACTAGGTGGTGAATTCACTCTATCCAACTCAGAATGACTTGACACAACCCAAGAAATCAACCTTTGATCACTCAAATCCCAATCTTTCCAAGACTCACTCAAAAGGCTTCTAGCCCTTACTACACAACCATGGATAAAAACTCTTGAATAAGGTCATACAAAGGCCTACAAAACATCAATAGAGACCTACCACAGTCCCAATACAATATTCCCAAAATATCCCACAAGACTTATTCATGTCAACATTAAGGAACATAAACTGACCCTGCAAAAAGGCTACTAGAATTAGCCCACTTTTCCAAATGAAGTGTCTTCAAATCACTTTGTCTACACAAAAACTCTTCTAACAGTCACTTATTACATCTCAAAACTCCCAATTTCATAGACCATTCTCATATTCAAGGCTTTTACATCGCTGTCCCAATAAACCCTCAATTTTCCATGTAAACACCTAGGGTTTTCAAAAAATCACTACTATAGGGCCCCTAAAATACAACCAATGCTTCAAACAAGTTTATTTAGGTTTGTACAAACATTTTCCACCTTCACAAACTCTGTCCCATTAAAAATTCAACAAAACCATGCTTTGAACCACCATTTTCACAAGAAAAATGACATTGCCCAGCCCTAGGGTGTCCTCCCATAACACACAAATTGCTTTTTCTTTCCAAATGAGGCATGTAAACAACTACCTTACCATGGTGCAATTCCTTCCCACCGAGAAACAGCCATAACAGTAGGTGGAAGGCTTATTACATGATTAAAGCTCCAAACAGAGCCTTTTCTGCCCTAACACAGGCAATTCCAGAAATTTGAGAATATCTTCCACAAAACCTGAAGTTAGGCCCCAAAAATAGAACCAAATGAAAGGTTAGACAAGTCACTTCATAATCACAAAATAATTCAAAGCCTTTAGGACCTATACAGGTCTGTACAAAATGTAAAAGTTTAGGAAATCAAGAAAATAATAGAAAACTGAAGAATGAACGTTGTTTTTCTTGTGGAAAGTTCAATACATTTCTTCTCTAATCTTTCTTCGAGCCTTGGAGAGGCCTTTTAAACCATTTCAAATCAAAACTAACCAAAACCAACGTTCATAACCACTTTTCAAACTCCTAAGACTCTTAGTAACCCCTTAAACTGCATTTGACACTTTTCCTTGATGGACAATATTGCATTTCTTTACAATTTTGAACAACTTTGACACCTATATTACTAAACCACCAAAATACATCATGAATGGTATTTTAGACCTTATTTAATATAAATTGACTCTACTAACCTGCTAACCCCCCTCAAATTCACGTTGACACACTTTTACCAAATCTAATTGTGCATTAAGGTTGTAGGTGCTCTTGCACCACACATATTACAAATACTTGGAAGAATATATGAAGCCCTTAATTAAAGAATGATTATGATTGTTTTTGGGCCTCGTTATGTAGACGCTTATGTAGCAAAGAACTATGTTTAGTTCTCAAGTGAAAATCGATATTTTAGATGATTATACAATGCAAGCTTATCTTAGAGGAAGTAAATTAGAAAATACTTGATTTTAAATGCTTTTGTTTTTTCGTAGTTTTGGTGGTTGCAGATTTGTCAAAGAAAATTGAACATATGAGTTTCTTATATTTTTGTATCAGGTTTCTCATTCTCTATGTCATTGTTCACTTTTTTTTAGACCTAAATCGTGTTGAAATATTCTCTTGCCTTGTTTTGAGCTCCAACTGGAATACTATAGTTTCATTGAGTTGGTACTTATTTTATTCCCCAAAGATAGAGTGAAGGTATTCATTTCTTGTAATAGATCCAAGTGCTAACTCCCTCTCGGGGGTCTACGTGTTGTTCTCTTGGTGGAATCCTAGGCGTGTAGTATTCCTCACTATTGGTTAGATTTTTTTTGGAACTTATTAGTAGTCAGTATATATGCCCTTGCAATAGTACACATTCATCTTGGCAATTGTCATCATGGTCATAAACCTGTATCACTTCGTTTAAGTTGTTTGGATCCTTGCAAGTTTGAATTGGTTTACATTATTTCCTGACTTCAAGAATTTCACACATGTTTGAATGTAGGGTTTTGTAGTTTCGTGTGGTTGCATTTAGTTATTGATGCTTTATTCTTAAGCTTCCTTAGCATTCTAATTTGAGAACCTCTTCTAGCATCTTATTCTTACATACAATTTAGTCAATATTATTTTATAACATATATATGAAGATGAAGATATTCTTGCATATCATTATTGGTGTATTAGGTTATTCATATTTAAAAATAGAATTGTATTTCAATAATTTTCCTAACTGTGATCCAGTTATGTTATTATTTCTATATTCATACTTGTCAAATCATTTACTGAATTAGTAAGAACAAAAAAAATCTAATTTCCAATTAATTTTAGGTTATCCTCACTAAAAGATAATATATATTCTTGTATTGTTAGTAAACCCGTGTTTAAAGAAAGCAAGCTATCTAACTAAAAATGGTTTTCTCTAAATCGGATGTTGTAAGATGATTCTTTCTCTAGAGCAATATTCTTTTATAACCATATCTTAAAGGATTTATATATAAAAGTGAATATCATGAAAATAACACTAGTCTAGAAATATTTTCACATTTATATATAGGTTAAATTATAGGTTTGGTTTTATGGTTCAAAAGTGTAACACTTCATACACAATCATATAAATATTGTTATTATAGTTATTCTTAAATATAATTTTTCTTATAGGAAATAATCTATTGTTTGAACTAAGTGGCTAAGTTAAATGAATGATAAGAAAGTTGAAATAATGCCTTATTTAGAGGAATGTCTGCATGGTTAATGCTATGATTAATTGTTTGTATTAAATAGTGTGTCTTGATTATTGGATTAAGTGTTTATGTTATTGTTAAAGATGGATGTCGTCTGTGTAAAGTATGTTCATTTTTTTGTGCCATTGGGAAGTGTGTTTAGTATGTTGGTTTCCAGAGGCCTAGGAGGGGGTATATAGTTGTATGAAGGGTCCTTAGGGTTGTTTAAACATGAAGTGGTTTGGCTATGTTGTTGGTCATGTGGATTGTATGAACACAATCCCTAAGGTTGTTGCCTCTTGTCTGTAATGCCCCGCCATGCAACCCCAAAGGAAACTGATACATCTAACATTTATGACACAATTTTTATTTTTTTCTAAAGTAACTAACATGAAAAATAATAGCATACATCACATGAAATGAAACTATATATGTACAACATATAACAAAGTCCCTTGGGGTTACATGAGTGCATTACTTTTTCATTCAACATCTATTACATTACATGAAAGGTAAGCGTATACCAGTAACCATAAGATAACATGAACATGGACAATACATTAACATGAAGATACATTACTCAAGGATTACATTAATACAATGTTGCTTCCCATCATGAATGGGGAAAGTACAATAACATGGACTAATACATCTGAAAGATATGTATACAAAGCTGCAAGGTTGAATCCAACTTTGGTACAACACGAGTGTCATTGCAAAAGGTACAATTCTGCACAACTCGATCAACAGCTCGGGACCCAATGGGGTGCATAGCACATTCCACCTGACCATGTGGACCCAAAGGCCCACCCCCTATGTTAGGAGATGACAAGAAAGACCCCCAACGAAAACCATCAAATGAAACAAGGATTACAAGACTTCACAACAAGAACCACAATAACACAAGATACATCCAACACAAGAACATGACTATGCAAGAACATGACTAGAGCATCAACAACCACATGACAACATCCGCTTCCAGAGGCCCTCAAGAACAACAAGAGGGAGACAACAACATACAAGGTTGTTAAAGGGTGGAGTGTCATCACATAGGTCGTCACAGGTTATCATGGTAACCTCTACTGGCTATTGGCCCCCCATGCTCGCTATGCAGGATCAACATACCTTGCAAAATTACTATGCAGAGGCAAGGCAGTTGATCTTGCCATTCCAGGCCTTCCCACTCATCCCAAGCCTAAACAAGCACTTGGGCCCATGAGTGAGGCTACATTATCTGAATTAATATGTGAAACTACCCAACCCCCTAATTAATTAATTAAGTTATCACTTGATTAAACTCACAATGGATTATCCTGGACCAGCCACTTTGGGCGTCGACCCCACTGAGAGCCACTCCCCCAACTAACAACAAAATCTTAAAATCACAAACGGGCAACCCAACTTGCACAAGATACCAAATCCAAACAAATAACTGCACCAAGTGAGGCATGCACCATCTCACACTAGAACTTCAGAGTAACGAAAACCACACTCGAGTGCAAGGCTCAAACCCATGCATAAACACAAACCAAGTGTAAGATCAACCATCATCAAAGTAACAGAATCATAAAACCACCTGCTTTCAGGAGAAACAACATTAAACTCAAATAAATACTTCAGGCTTGATATGGGTTATCCAAGGTGAATTCCTCCTAGGTCATCAGTCCCCATACCAACCCTTGCAAGTAAAAACCATATCCCCTCTATCCTCTAAAAGACTCTTGAAACGCTAACACAGGGTTTCATCATCAAAGAAATGTCAACAATAACAAGATCTTAAAGAGCGATTCGACAAGTATGAAATAATGAGTGGCAACATCCCAACGAAATCTTCAAGCTCATACAAAGCTAACAAAATCAATTTTGATACGAAAAACATCCGGGCATCCAAGGGAGACCTCTATTTTCTCCTCACACAACACCCATTCATGAATTCTTCAACATACTTACAACTTAACCCAAAATCATGGCAACAATAATAATCCACAACTCAATTCAAAATCACCCAAAAGAAAATCAACAACGGTCAAATCAGCATTTACTCAAGAGGAAGTCACATCAAAAGTGGAACCATCAAAATCCATCTTTAAATACACATTTACATTTAAGGTAATAATCATAAAGACTAAAGACATTTTAGATAATTGAAGACATTATATAGACATACCATACAAACGATATAGAATTCAGTTCAAACAACCCTTACATCACTAACATGGATACTCTGTAGAAATAAACCACTTCCACTTTGAATCAATATTTCAACAATTCATTCATGGGAAAACATGATAAATCAAACTTTAAGAATATCAATTTAAGTACTCCTTTTATCCACATACAATATCTTTAATTACGTACAAGCAAATAGCATTCCTAACCCCTCGCTTACACTCTTAAACCTATCTAAGTAAATTTCCCCCTCTTAATCATTTATCAATCTTAATCCTTTTATTCCCATTTACTCCATATTTCAGCCAAAAGATCATTTATATATTCCATTAATTTTCAACATCATTAAATTGTTTACATATCTTTTCTAACCTTAACTAAATTCTTGTTTCGATATATCCCCTAATCTTATATTCCAATTTAGTCTCTCTCTATGCATTGCTTTCATTATATCTATCCTTCCTTGTATTTTCAAATCTTCATGCAGTTGCTTCTATTCTTAATGTCTATCTTCCATATTTATGAATACATTTTCGTGAGCATATGTTATCTAGTCACACATGAGGGTATGAGATATCAATACCCATGCATAATTTAATTCAATGGTCTCTTCATTGTCAATTGAAATCGTGAAGATATAGTTTGTCAATGTAGAGACTACTTGCACAACAAGTGATATTATATGAAGGAAGAGGTGAAAGGATTTGAACAATTAATCTATCATGGTTTCCATAACAACCCTTCCATGTAGCCAATTAATGACTATTAGATAATTTACTTAAGAGGAAATATGATGCTGATCAAATTTTAAAACTAAGGAAATATATCTAAACTAAAACTATATGTCTACCATTGAATCAATAACCAAACACATTTAAACACTAAATAGTTAAAATTTCACTCGTATTATTATTATCACCATTGTATCACACTCCAACTTGGGTCATTCCAAGTTATCCTAACTTGACATAATAGAAAAAGATAATTTCTTACATTATCATCTCATGATCATATAATAATAGTACGTCATATAGTATTAAAATGATATCTATTTAGTACTATAATATTGTATATTCACAACTAAACAATGCTTGATTATGAAATTTATTCTATTTATATAAACATATATAAGTTGAAACCATGTGGGAAATTTTGTATTAACAAGGGCCATTCATTGTTCTTAATTACTGTGTTTTGTTCATGGCTTGAGTAGGCCACACAACATTATCATATGCACATTTCTAGAGGTAGGTTCAATATGATATGACCTTCTTTATGGGTGATTGACTCAGTTAATAATTGATAGGAAAATCTATTCGTAGAAAGAGAAGGGTAAGATAACTCAACAAATTGTTTAGATGAGGATAATAAGGAATTTGATTAAGAATCCAGACGATAGTGTTAAGCACGCATAACATTTGTGAGAAAAAAATTGACTTAATTTGCAAAATAAACACCAATAACAGATGTTAGCCCATATAATTTTGGGCCAAATGGCCTACTTTTGTTCAGTGTATGTAAGTTCATGTGATACCAAGACAGAAAATTGGCATTCACAAGGAGAGTTTGTATGATAAGTACGCAAAATAACCAATGCATGCTAAGGGATCACAATCTAAAGATTTATTTTAGAACTAGAACACTATCCAAAGGCGTATAAAGACATAAAAATGCCAATGACTTAATGTTGATAGCATGAGAGAACTATTTAGCACTGTAATATGCTTCAAAAGCGAATATAGATGAAAAGCGGTTACAACGGCAAGATCATTACCTACCAAAGGAAATGACAAAGTCGAAACTTCCAGATTACTAGTATGGCGCAAGCCTAGAAGGATAGTTAAGTAGGGCTTCGGGTCGAAGGCAAGAGTGATAATCATTACAATAATTTGTATATACATATATATGTGTTCAGTTCACCAGTTGTTTCATTTCAGGTCTATGATTTAGGGATAATATAATTAGATCATATCTACAAACGATAAATATCCATCATCACTTATCTAATGTTCAAAAGTGAGCCTTAACCATAAATGATTATATCCGATGGGGCCTAAATGTTACCTTTAACCGTCGGCTTCATATTAGAATACTATGTTGGGAGAAAGGCGCAAGAGGATAAAAATTGGCTCAGATAGAAAGAACTTAAAGCAATTTCAATTGACAAGTGTAAAACCAATTTCCACAATCGTCCTACAACCATTCTGGTTGAGTCCAACCAAGAGCATGAAATAGGGCAAGTGCTACCATCAAAGGATCTTAAAAAAAATAATAGAAGGAATGAAAGTTGAACAGGTCGTAAGAGGAATAGAATGTAAAACCTCTTGCCTGACCATCAACAAGAATAGGAGATGGATGAGAATTGTTTGCTCCTGACTCCTATCATTACTATCTAAATTGATTATTATCATTCTCCAAATTGCACCATTTTCTCAACCATGCCAACTCCAGCAAGGACATGTGAATATAAAGGCATTAACCGGCATAGAGTCTCATGGATTGCAGTGATTCTGGGTAATGGGTTCGATTCACCCGGTTTATCCTCCAACGGAGAAATTCATAGTTATGCATTCTTTACTATAGAATTAAAAAGAACCTTAAGCAGATTTCAGTAGAAAGCAAAGGATGGATGTGCATGCCTGGTTCCCTATGGGTAAGGTTCACTAAGACTTATATTCGGATCTGAAATCATGATTACAGGTTATGAGAAAAGGAATTAGCACTTACCAAGGCTGAAATTTCAGAGGGAAGAGCATGCACTTGGCTGGCAATACTCCTGGTATAAGATATTCACCTAGTTTATGACATACATATCCTTTCACGCAGCCCCAGCATAATGATACAAATTGACGCCTTTAAACATTTTAAAGGGGATGCGTATCCAACAATAATACTTGCAGGAAGGAAAACTAACAATACTTGATGAATACCAATAAAAATCACTCGATTTGAATTATTTTCCAGGGCTTGGCAGATATATATAGATAAAGATATACCCTCCCTTTTCTTTTGTGAAATCTTTAATACGCATGCAAGAGGAAAACCCATATATTTGAAAGATCTATAACATCCTTCACTATTTCCAAAAGAAGTCTATAAACTAGAGTTTCAGGAAAGAGTACAGTCTCAGTCTAGCTATCATACCTTTGTGATTTTCTTGTGAAATAGGTGTGAGCAGAGCAT
>VDFB02058242.1:284317090-284347921 GCA_007258455.2 Sequoia sempervirens | reverse complement strand
CCTCCCTCCATATCTCTCTCTGAAGTCATAATTTAAAAATAATATCATTTATATTTATATTAATATTAGAAATTATTTTTTAATAGAGGGGGTTTGACTGAACATCTTTAGAATTTTTTCCCGAACCCCATTCAAATCTATTTTTTTATTTTATGATAAATGGGTTTGGTCGAACCCACATTCGACCGAACATTAAGTTTTTGTTCGACCAAATAGGTGTTCGACCGAAGAGGTGTTTGACCGAACCCACTAATTTTCACCTACATCCTCTTAGGCACCAGAATTGCTCAGAATTTTGCACTTCAAGCTCGATTTGAGAATGAAAATGGAGGAGATCTCAAAAACCCAACTGGTATCAAGTTGCCCTCAAAACGAGCTATCCAACGAATATAATTTTAATATGTTTTGATTATATTATCTATTTGTTTTTTAATTTTTATTAAATATAGGTTTTTCACTGAAAACAAAACTCTTTGTTACTGCACATGTGGAAAAATAGAAGATTATTAAAAAAAAAAAATTAAAATATGAGTGCACCAGATATTGGAGTCCTTGATCCAAAATAAATAAATAAAAGAATTTTGATACATACAATAAAAGTTATGCGTTATACGATCGCGTTATGTCTGAATTGTAATTGATTTGACTTTGAAACTTGATTAAAGAAAAAATATTCAATAAAAAACTATCTAACCAAGTGGAAGCACTAGATATCAAAGTTACAAATCTAAATTCAAAAGAATTGGAATTTTATCTTTCAAAGAAAAAAAGTTATGCATTATACGATGTGCATCACTTTTAAAAAATGTTATTTTTTGAAAAAACCAATTTTCGTGGGAGATGGAAAAAGAAGTGCAATCTGATTCCAAAAATTTTGGAAAAAATAAATTTAGAATCTACAGACAAAATGTGACAAGACTCTAGTTTGCATCATCTTCAAATTCCTCACGGTTTAACCACTATAGGTGCTCGAATGTGAAGATTTAGTTAAAAAAAAGAAGTCAGTGTCCAGTTTGGCCAAAAATTGTAAACCACTATTGTGGGATCACCCATTACATGAAAATAAATTATGCATTTACAAAATCATATACGTCCTTTGGGGTACACGGGGCGACATTACGAAACCTAGACTCTTACTAAAATGATAGCAAATGAAAACCAATATTTCATGAAAATAACATACAACCATCCATGATCATTAGAGATGAAAAAGATACATCATTTTATTACAATTCAATTCATAGTTTGATATTACAATTATGGAGCATATTTCCATAGATACAACACATCATGGATACATTAGTACATTACAAAATGCTTCCCTTATATTAACGAGAAGAGTACATCAAGTACAAGAAGAGTACATCAAGGAAGAATAAGGTACAAGCGTAGAATAGTCTCCAACCAAGTGAAGCTCTGGAAACTCTGAATCCGCTTCTGCATCACGAACACAACCTGGGAACCCAATGGGGTGCATAGCATATTCCACCCGACCGTGTGGGTCTGAAGACCCACCCCCCATGCTAGGAGATGACAAGAAAGACCCACAACCAAATCAGTCAGGTGAGCAATGGCAAACAAGAATCCATGACAAGAGAAACCACAAACACAAGACTACATCTCCTTCCAGAGGTACGAGCACAACAAGAGGGGAACAACAACATACAAAGTTGCTAAAGGGTGGAGTGTCATCACAAAATTTTGACATGGGTTACCCAATGCGGATCTTCATAGGTTACCGACCCCCTACCTGGTTAAACCCTAGAAACCTCAACCAATCCTCAACCCCCATTCTCACTCATGCGGGATCAATATACCTTTCAAGAGGACAAGGCAGTTGACCTTTGCCATTCCAGGCCTTCCCACTCATCCCAAGCCTAAATGAGCACTTGGGCCATGAGTGAGGCTACATTATCTGAATTAATGTGAGAAACTACCCAAACCCCCTAGTTAATTATTAGGTTATCACTAATTAAAGAAACCCTCAATGAGTTACCCGTATGCCACTTTTTGTGCTGGCCCCCATTGAAAGCCACTCCCCCTACTAACAACAAATCTCAAATTCTCAGACTGGGTAAGCCCACTTGCACAAATAATCAAAGCCAAATCAATAAATACACCAAGAGAGGCATGTACTGTCTCACGCTAGTACTTCAAAGTAAATGACTACCCAGTGCAAGGCTAAACCCAAAAAAACACAATCCAAGTATAAAGATCAACCATTACCCAAAATGACAAAGTCATGTAACCACCCACTTTCAGGTGAAGCAAAATAAAACTCATGAAAATACTCAAGGCTTGATATGGGTTACCCAATGCAGATCCTCCTAGGTTGTTAGCCCCCATCCTAGGTTACCCAGGCAGCCTCACCGGATCCTCGGCCCCCACACCAACTTATGCAAGTCAAAACCATACCCCCTCAAACCTTTGGAAGAATCTCAAATTGCTAACACAATGGTTTCCCAACCATCTCAAATATGGCTATAAGAAATTCAATTGCAAAAAGTCTCCTCAATCAAAATTAACACAAAAGGAAGACACATCATGGAACCACAAAATGACTATATAACTTCCATTATCACAAATCAACAAGCGAAGAATAAGAGTGACAATATCAAAACAAGATCTTCAAACTCAATCAAAGCTAAAATAAACAATTCCATAGAAATCAATCACAATAATCACTGAATGACACAGTATTCAATTCACGCAATCCTTGAAATCACAATTACTCCAAAGGTTAAACATTACTTCTATTGGAACCATTACAAACTCACCCACATTCCACTAATCCAACACGACCCGATGAAAAATCACCGCCAAACAAAGCATCTCAAAGGGTAGACACATCGAAATGAAAACATCAATCAACCTTTAAACACTTGCATACACTCAATGAATAAACCCTAAAGAATAATACACAATCAAGTACTTTGTATCCATTCGTTTATTAGGAAATAATTTAAAATAACTAAAGAAGCATAAATTCTAAATATCCCAATAAATATCTTAAATTGCCTCTTAAGTTTCACTAAGACACCAAGAGTAATAAGTTCTGAAGAATATTTGAACCATCATTACATTTCCCTAACGATAACTATTAGGAAAAAATTTCATAACTAATTACAATCAAGTGATAAGTCCCAAATAATATTTAAGTCATCATTAATTGATGGGAAAAAAAATTTCAGGGACAGGGTGTTTTTTTATGAAGTCGTCATCAAATTTCCTAAAAAAGAGAAGGAACGTCTGAAATTGGTAAAAATTGCTAACAGCTACTTCGAAGCCGACACCATAAAAGCCCTATGTAGAAAGGTTCTTCGTGTTATCATGGAGTACATAACGGTGGATGGTCGCTTCACTAGGGTCTACAGTTATCACTTTACCCTGCTCAACCATTTCCGCTACAAGGTTAGGGTTTCTTTCCCCTACTATCTTCTTTGTTCTTTGAGAAAAAGTTTGAATGACCACAAGAAAACCCCAAGAAGATTCCCTATTTTGCATACTGGCCTGATTAGATTAATAGTTGAACATTACCAAAATTTTCTTGTCCCTGCTAATTTGGAAGCTTCCCTTGATTCCGAGGATGATGATACTGAACCTAGCTACTCGGGGTTTATGCCCAATTTAAGTCTGGCCAGAACGGTCCTTAGCCCACCTGCTGTCCAATCTGGTAAGAAAAACCCTAACCCCCTTTCTGTGAAAGCTCGTGCGGTGCCTGAGTTGGGAAGCCCATCCCTTAAAACCAAACATTTTGATAAGAATCCCTAGGCTAAAAACCTTGTCTTGTACTCTAAAGATTCCCCTGACTCTGAAGCGTCTGGCGCTAACAATACTGAGCCCTCTGCTGACCCGTCGTTGGATAAAAATGCTAGAACTGGCTCCCCTGTTCCTCCTGACCCTGCTAATACTTGTTTCAACACTGATAGGGATCCCACTATGGATGTTTTGAATTTAGCTAGAAATAATGCTGACATCCATTTCAAACTTTCGAAATGGACTTTTCATGAAATTAACGAGCTAAAGATAGAAAATTGGGCCCTTCAAAGTAAACTGGAAGATTTGGGAGCCAAGGTTGTGGCGCTTGAAAAGAAAGAAGTGGAATGAAGAGATTACAGCCTCAGCAAAGATACCCAGTACCATGCTGGCAAGAACATAAATATTGAAATTGAGGTGGAGAAAATGAAAAATATTGTCAAGATCATTGCCAAGCAAAACAATCGTATGGCCAGACACAACGCCATCATCATCAATGCCATGACTGAGAAGCTGGACAAAGCTCAACAGGGGTCTTTGGTGGTTGATCTGGAGGAAACCAATGAAAGAAACTAGGAGGAGGATGTTGTCATTTCTAAGAGAACCAGGGCCAATTTGAAGAGGAAGGCTCCCCCCACGCCGCAAATGATTCAAACCTTTAAGAAGGGTGTTCAAGATATGCAGAACCTAGAGGCTGAGACAGAGCCTGTCTTGGAGACTCTGAGTTAATTGCGGTGGGTTTTTTGTTGGCTCTTCTGCTGGATTTTTTTGCTTGACCTTCCTGGTCTTTTTTGAAGGGCTGCTGCTTGTTCTGGTTTCTTATTTTTGTGCATTCGGTTGTTTCTGTTGGACTTTTTTGTCCCTTCTTTTATGTTGTAAACTTTGTGGTTTCGGGTCCCTGTAAAACCTGTTTTACCCTTTATCAAAAATGATTCCCTTACACACCCATTAAGAAACTATCAGAATAATTAAAGAGCTATATATATAATAATCCATTTTAAATTCTATAAACCAATAACAATTTGCTCCCCAACCTACAATTTATACAAACAAATATATTCATATATATTATCATTGGTTTCAGTCTAATTGTTGATTATATATACATATGTATATATATATACATATGTATATATATATACACATGTATATATATATATACATATATGTATATACATATACATATGTATATATGTATATATATATATATATACATTAACATGCCACAATCTTTTCTAATAGAATTTCCCATGTTTTAAATTTAATATCTCTATTTCTATTTCTACATTTATTATGGAATCATTAAAGCATTAAAAACATTTATATAAACGTACTCTTTCCTAATCACAACCTAACCCAAGGACTTTTCTCAAATTTAAGACAAAACAATCAAATTACATTTATTAAACACTCATTATGATATTATACAAAATAATTAAAGAAGACATATTCTTTCCTTTCTAATAATTTCAAATTTACTCACTATACTGTTACTTTTTGTTTATCTAGATCAACAACTTCTAATTTATAATTCAATCACCTTTATTATCTAAATCAATTACCCTCTTATTTCATCTAAATCATTCCCTTACTCGTATTTGAATACATCAATGCTCTTAGTTTATACACAATTAAATAATCTTTTTTAATGGTAACTTATCCAATTATAACTCTATGATTAAAAACATTTTTTTTATTTCATTTCCCATCAATCCTAATTTGACTTGACTCATCATAGACTTAATAAATTGAATGACAATACAACTAATTTAACCACATCTCTCCATAAAGTAGGTTAATGATAATATACCCCTTTCCTATATATTTCTTTACACAACCAAATAATTATAAGACGTATGTTATTCTTTTATTCTATTACCAACACCATTTCAATACACATATATAAGTAAGCATATTACCACTTAATAAATGTTAAGATATGATCAATATGTTACATCTTTAAATGTGTTAAATGCTTGTTTCCTTAAATATATATCTATATAAGTATACATTTACACATATTTAAATATATATATTATAATCAGATTTTTGTCCACATCATAACATAATATAACAAATTGTATAAAAATGCATACCCTCGGCATAGACTTCGAATAAATTGAATTCTAACATAAAGGCGAAGTAGTGAAACCTAGGCGAAGGTAAAGTTGTGCGCTCCATACAAGCAATGACATTTATAGACCAAGACTGTGGTGATCACGCATGCATGGGGTTTCATGCCTAAATCAGAAGATTAAAATGCCAAGTATGAAGGGAAAAGCATAAGCGACGCAGTGAACTGTTTGACAAAGTGCCTCAAAGAAATAGGGTCTCATGCACTGTAGTGATTGACGGATGTGCACAAAAATGGATTTTTCAAGGAAGCTCTCAAAATATTTGAATTAATGAAGCACTCTGTAACACATCCTAACATTGCAAGCTTTGCTCGTGTTCTAGGTTCCCACAGTCAAGTTGGTTTAGTGGATGAGGGTTGCACATACTTCACACACCAGCAGCCCTTAGATTGAAATGCATGCAAAATGTGGGCACACAGACAAGGTGTGTGAACTGTTTATCAGAATGCCCCCAAGAAATGTAATCTCCTGGGATGCAATGATTTGCAGGGTATGCACAAAATGAATTTACTAGAAAGGCTTAGAAAATTTCAAGCAAGGACACTCGGCAAGTGTAAAAACCAGATTCCACAACCTTTGCCAACATCTACTCGACCTGTGCCAAAATGGAAGCTTGGAATAGGTTATGGAAATCCTCCATGTTAGGCTTGCGTGCAAACTGAGGAAGCAAGACAAAGCACATGAACCATTCGGAAAAATGCCTCAAAGAAATGCAGTCTCATGAAATGCCATCAATGCAGGATATGCACAAAATGGATTCATTGAAAAGGCTTAAGAAACTCACAAGCGATGCAATTGGAAGGCGAGGAAGTGAAACAAAAACCCAAGCTGAGATAAATGGAGGAGAATCAGGCATCTCCAAGGCAACCCTACGGTCTGATGATCAAAAGATGACTAACAAGATCAACGACTAAAGCATTGCTATGGCGAGAGATTCCAAGCGATGTTTATAGTAAACACAACACAGAACCTGTTGAAGGTACGACGCCAAGGAAAAACACCTTAAATAGGAGGTACAAGAAAAACCCAACAGTCATATACCAACGATTTACTCACATTTCACAGGGATTTACGAATGCCCAATCAAGGGTATGATTTTGAATGACATAAAGATGAATTTTTCACACAACTCTTGCTTATGCTATGAATAATGAATTCTCTAGAGTGCTAAACCAACAGATAGAATATCATTATAATGACCCAAATGCAGAAAAAATTAACCGTATCCGGGGAGAGATGTCCCTGGTTTGCAATGTAATGGTGGAAAATATTGTCGAAATGCTAGAGAGAGGTGACAGTTTGGAATTGCTTGAGGATAAGACAACAAACCCTACAAGGGAACGTTAGTCAAGGAAACATAAATCGAGGATAGATTTCATGCAACTTACCTGAAGGGTTGAATGTATGCTCATAGCAACCTGTGCAACGATCTGAATCTCTCTCTCTTTCTTCCTTAATCTCTGAAGCATTCGCTGGTCTAAAACGCGTTGACCAAGATCTCCCGTATAGCAAGGCATGAAGCTAAATGTCGAATGAATTCAGACAGTGGTGATGGAAAAGGCGTAGGGAAAGGTTGGTTCTTTCGATTTGTTGAAATTGACTCTTCGTCCATCCAGAAGAGCCAAGTTCTTCTGGAGAATATTGGTGGTGTTGAATTAAAAAACAACCCCCTAAAAGGTAGGCTCTCACCCGTCTCCCCAAAAAAACATTTTATTCCCCCTGTGAATGGCTCAAAGCTGCAGCCAAGAAGATCCTCCACAAAAAGTAGTGCCCTCCCTAACCTCCCAAGTCGCGTGTCCCTTCATCCATAACTCTAGTCCTTAAATTGCATGGCACACACGTTTCAAGAATAGATATATTGTAACTCCCCATTAAAACGGTTACAAAATTCATTCTCCCACTACATTTCTTGACATTCGTGGTTGATTAAACTAGGAGCCAAGTGTATGAAATTTAAAATCCTTTGTCATGCAACCCCTTTGTAATTTAATGCAATTAAAAGAGAGGAAACAATATTTATTTATTACGTTATTGCTATTATTATTTATTTATTTTATTCAATACAAGAAGGCGGCATTATAAAGCCATTAATTTCAAACACTCCAAAACATAATTAATCAGACGTTATTAAAAGACAAATCAAACAAATTTGAATAAGTTCATCAACATACCAATCAATACCCGACTTCATAGTGAGTCTGTAAGCAACTCAAGGACAACACAGATGGGGGGGGCCACTACATCTCAAGGAATACCATGATGCAGATTATGTTTCAAAAGACTTTAGGATTGGGGTCGAACCCTATTGAGAAGACTACGACTTAATGAAGACACCTTGAAGTTTTCAACAAAAGAAAAAAAAATGCAGGTGTAAATTTGAATACCACAACCTTTTCCAACCTCCTCTATGTCGATGCCTAAAAAAAAATAACTTAGCAACATTGTATGGTCAAGACAACAACAAAGGTTTAGAAACATCAATGAGTTATCAACTTTTGAATGACCATGGTTTCAGGATATGCAGTAAACCGATTACCAAATCAGATACTACATTCCTATGGAGGTTATTGGTGATGCTAAAATGAAACGATCTGAAAGATAGGCTTGCACTATAATAATGCGTGATAAAATAGATTTATGGTAATAACGAAGGGGCATTCATCAAAGTATAAAAGTAGGGAGCCTTTTTTCATATATTGAAGTTTGAGTATCTTGCTAGACATGCACAAAAATGTGGAAACATAGACAAGGCGAGTGAACTGTTTGACAGTTCACCTCAAAGAAATGTGATATCATGAAATGTCGCAATTGTAGGACATGTGCAAAATGTTGAAGGTAATTTTTTATGTGAATTCAGGTGTAAATCCAAATCCATAACATTTCCCAGCATCTAATATGTCGTGCCAAATTGAGAACGTTGAATCAAGAAATGCACAACCATCAAAATTAATGGTGATAAGAGTACAGATAGTCAATCATGTATAATGCAGTAGCTTGGAAAAGAGGCAAATTTTATTTGGTAGATACCTCAAAGAAATATGGTCTAATCAAATTCCATCATACAAGATAAACGTTAAATGGATTTGTTGGTATAATTAAACATATGCAATCAAGAGCTTTTGGATCGGGCTATGAATGTTCTTTTAAGCACATTGAAAGGAAATATCTAGAGACCGATTATCATGGAAAGTGCTTTGGTAAGCATGCATGTAAATACATATAGCATAGAAAATGAACATGAACCGCTTGAAATAATGACTCAATAAATGTGGTCGCATGGAATGGCTTGCAAGATTAGGTAGATTGCTCACGTAACATTCACTATCATAGGTTATTGAACAATGTACAAGATTATGCAGATTGAAGAAAATCAAATAAGAATATTTTTTTATGTTATCAAAAACAACTACAAGATCCAAAACAATTTCTTACCTTCTAAGAGAATGCTTGAATCCTCTGTGCAGTCTTATTGGAAAAATTCATCACTGTTATACTCATTTCCCATCCTTTCCAAAAAAAAAATACCTCTCCTTCCCTTTTCTTCCATTCCTCCTTTGCTTCCTTTGCGCTATATCTATATTTTCTTGACTCTATTGTTTGGTTTGATGATAATGAGAATGAGAGTGAGAATGAGAATGATCTTCTTTTTGCCACAATCTTTCCTTTTAATAATTTCTTCTCTTCTCACATCCATTTTTTTCTATCTTTTTCCTGTTTTATTTTTGCTTTGTTTTTAGTGTTTTATTCTAATTTGATGTCTTTTTCTATTGTTTTCTTTATTTCTATATTTTTCTTTATTTTTCCTCTTTTTGTTTTATTTCTAAGTTTTTGTCTTTCTTTTTCTATTATTTGTCTCTATTGTTATCAAAAAGAATAAATATTCTAATTTCATTTCATACATAAATTTTTATAACTAAACATAATTTTAACAATTTATTTTACCACACACACAATTATCTAAATAATAAATAATTTATTATTTCCTTCACATATAATTTTAATAAAAACCAATATATCAATAAATTAAATCTACTTTTATTCCAATAAGAGCATATTAATATTTAACTAACAATTCAATTAAATGACAACTATAAAACATAAAGGTGATTTATTTTTCTACCAAAGACGAGAAAGCAATTTATCGACATAATTTATTTATCCAAAAACAAATGCAACTATAATGCCAACTAGGTGTTTGTGTGTGCAGATTCCTTTCACCACAAGTCACCATCAGTAGACTAGACACCCCCTCCTTGATGATACTCTCTCTCTGCCGAGAGTATATTCCTGTTACGCACATGAGTCAAAGTTTGGTCAATGATCATTAAAATAGTAATATTAAATTGAAAATTAATTATTGAAAATAGGGGTCATGGCATCCTTCGCCCCTTAAAGAATCATCGTCCCGACAATCAACTTAACTAAAGATAAAAATTCCATACATCTTTAATTCTATTTTACCTCAATGTCAAAATTAGCCCACCTAACAATTGTGTTGTTGCTCCATGCACCTGTTGGTTCATAGCTGCAAAACTTCCTTCATCTAACATACATTCACTTGCAGTCATTGTTAGCATAGCATTGTTCATCAAATCAACTTAGTTTAACACTTACAAAAAATAAAAGCATGCAAGCTAATTCCTTTGCTTCATATAATTTTATTCGTATTCCAGGCATTTACATAAAAATAAAACACTGATGTTCATTTTTTCAACATTCCTACTCGCATGAGACATCAGAACAATTTCCCTTATGATGAAAAGCAAGCATCCCATACTACCTGCTATCACCATTTGCAATCAAAATTTACATCAATAGAAACATCTCAATTTTACAATAAGGTCTTCGTAAAGAGACCATTTCATGATTAGAAGATAAAAATAAGAAGTTCATCAAATTTCAATATTGATACATCCATTTACCAACAAAGTAAATATTAATCTATATTGGAAAGAAAATATACAAAATGTACAATTTCTACTTTTGATCAAATACAATCATAATTTTCATAGAAAGAAGTACAAATTCATGCTACATCCATTTTCTAAAAGATTCAAATGTATATTCTATTTTTAGCTATTATAACCAACCGATTATTCCCAAGCTAACAATCAAAAATCAAAAATATGGTTAAGGTTCTTTTTCCACCCAACCATGAACACAACACTTCCCCGAGGTTCTCCCTAACTCGAAGAATACCTAGTTTTGCATGAGGCACCTAGAACCTATATTAAAAGGATAGGAGGGAAATTCTCAATGCATGCTCGATGCCTTATATGCATTTGACACTAGAATGGACATATTTCTTGCATACAAGGTGTGGTAGAGAAACATATAACATAGAAGCTAGGCATTCATTATCCATCTATTTCAATGGTATAGTATAGCTTTGGCCAAAGCATAAATACAAAAAGTGGTTGATCTCGAAAAAGAAGATCGCCTTCTCTGTTAACCCACATTCGACATCTTGTCCCAAAAGGTAAGCTTAAAGCTTATCACTTGAAACACATTCAACAAGAATAATCTATTTCAATTACATAAAATACAAATCGGATATCATGATAGTGCTTACACGCACAATTGCACATAGAATGAACAATAAGAATGCATGAATCCCTGGTGCATAACTCACACAAGGTATAATTACATAACTTACATGTAGTGCCTCTCTCACAAAAAATAAGGTATATGCTTTGCATATAATGAGCATTACTCGTTCAAATTTTCATACAATAAATATGGCAAGTGCATCTCTAGCAAAAGTGCATCGCTCGCACAAAAGATGAAATATGTATAAATCACAGTACTATAAATATAGTGATCACACACAAATTATGAATGTAATCATTACTCAAGTGATTTATCCACACAAAGGAATCAATAACTTACTCTAGTGCATCACTCGCACAAGGACAACAATAATATGAAATATGCATCACTCACATTAGTATAAGTATAGTGAACATTTCTCGTTCAAGTATAAATATAAGTGTTAAGGCAATAATTTTTCTATGATATATGCATATAATCACCCATACAGATGTGTCATTTCCATAGAGCATGAGAAGTGCATTATTGCACAAGTATCATTCTCATATAGTACATATGTATAAGTACTTTCACTAATAACAATCAAGCATACACAATTCATCACATCAATCACTTATGCCTTGTCTATTAGACAGATCAAGATATTTATCTAATCAACTTCTATCATGAATCACCAATGAATATTCTTAAGACATTTGAACCTTTCAGTTTAAAAATATCTCGTGGATTCTACTAGATCCAAATCATGTAAGAATAAGACATTGTTCAACAATCAATTTTCCCAAAGCCTAGTATTGTTACAAACATTCTCACCTTTAAAACATCTTTCTTAGGTTTCCTACCTTCAAGAAGGCTCAACCAATATTTATTTGTTATTATCCACTTTATTTACTTCACAAATGATTTTCCTTCTTCCTCTTATCAAGATTTCATCTTTTCTCCTTTCCTTATATCTTTCAACCCATTTATCCTTTACATCATCAGAGAGATCTCTCTTCACAATATACTTCTCTTATTAATTCACTTTTATTGCCATATCATCATTCATGGGTTGTCACCATATACTATCCATCTTGGCTTACTTCAAATAGTCACCATTACTCTTACTAGCAAGTCCTATGAAAACAGATTAAGGAAAAGGGGTCTCACACCTCTAGATTTCTTGAATGATCGAACTACGTCTATACTTCTACTCGATTCCAACTAACCATCCAAGAATCGCTAGGATTCCAACTTGTCAAAAGAATCTTTGGCCCATAACTAGGGTTCTCTATTCAATACAACATGTTCATATACTATAATACAACCTAAGCATATAAGACTTGAGGCCCAAGCATTGAACCTAGCTCTAATACCAAATGTAAAGGTTCATAAATCTCACTAAAAATAACCTTTGATAAGAAAATCAATTCCCGGAATAATTAAATAGTATTTGATTATTATTAAATGGTGCTAAAAGGAAATAAATTCATCTTTATTTTCAAATGGAATTACATACATTAATGAGTCAATATGTATATCAACACAAGGTCGTTCCTTTACAAAATTTAGCCATGTAGGCTTACACAAAGATAATGTAATAGCAATACATATAAAATTCAAATGTTATAATGCAAATTAAGGAAACAGCAAGATCATAAATGCATCCACAAAAGAACCAAAACACAGTGATTTTCATGAGTGGGAAACCCTCATAGGGATGAAAAACCACTCATAAAAATGCCTCACTGGCTTAATGAAATGGCTCACTGGATACAAAACCCCACTCGTTACAAGATGCCTCACTGGAAATGATCATACTGTCTCACTAACATGACCATTTACAACTTCATTACACATTTTTGAATAATAAGGCAATCAACTCCAGAGGATCACTTTGTTTCTCTACATAATATTTATCTCCTTAATACTATCACATTTCATATCCTAAGATTCATAAGAACTGGAATCTTTAACATAGAAAACAAGTCAAATAATAACCCCACTATTTCATATAGTTTACAAGATATTCATTTCAGAATTTTGATTTACAACTTCAAAAGATATGTCCTTGTAAAGCATCAAACAAGAAATAGTGACAAGTCACTGTTTATATAATAAACAATAACAGTTGTAATGCTACCACTTGTCATCAAACAAAACCATCAAATAAACCCTTTCAACTATTCTCATAACTATATGTTCGAGTCACTGTTGTGACTATCTTTTATCACCTTTTAATTTGCATTTTAACTCATAAATGGATGACACAACAAACAAACAAAACCCCTATAGAAAATGATTGCATACATAACCCCAAATCATAAGACATCATTTCATAAGATATAACACACATCTAATATAGAGATGGACTTACATGCATGACTCAAGCATGTGCAACTGATTGAGAACCACAATCTAAGAGTCTATGTCTTTTGGCATACTATCATTTTGATTTCAATACCAAAACCTTTAGGTATTAACTAATACTTATGCATTTTACCTAATCCAAGGTTATGGACATCAAAACCACAATCTTCTTAATCATATGACCATTTTGAAATAAATCAATCTTCTAGATTATAGTTTATAAAACAAGAATAGAAATATCATCCCCCAAGTATCAGACTTACAAAACAACATATAATTCATCCCCCTGGTATCAGATTATAGTTTATAAATCAAGTTACTAGTTTTTCCTATTACTTCAAAAATATACAATCATACTTTCCTAGTCACTGGGAAACATCTCCTCTACTTGTGCCATTATGAGAGCATTGGAATGGGGCATAAATGCACAAGACGGTAGCATAGAAAAGGCATGCAAAAATCCTCAAGAATCGAGGTCTCAAGGAATACCATGATGCAGATTATGTTTCAAAAGAATTTAGGATCAGATTGAGAAGACTATGACTTAATGAAGACACCTTGAAGTTTTCAACAAAAGAAAAAAAAATGCAGGTGTAAAGTTGAATACCACAACCTTTTCTAGCCTCCTTTATGTTGATGCCTACAAAAAAAGAGCTTAGGAACATTGCATGGTCAAGACAACAACAAAGGTTTAGAAACATCAATGATTTATCAACTTTTGAATGACCACAGTTTCAAGATATGCAGGAAACTGATTACCAAATCATAGACTACATTCATATGGAAGTTATTAGTGATGCTAAAATGAAACAATCTGAAAGATAGGCTTGCACTATAATAATGTGTGATAAAATAGATTTATGGTAATAACAAAGGGACATCCACCAAAGTATAAAATGAGGGATCCTTTTTTCATATATTGAAGTTACAAGTATCTTGCCAGACATGCACAAAAATGTGGAAGCATAGACAAGGCGTGTGAACTATTTGATAGTTCACCTCAAAGAAATGTGATATCATGAAATGTCGCAATTGTAGGACATGTGCAAAATGTTGAAGGTAAATTTTTTATGTGAATGCAAGTGTAAAGCCAAATCTATAACATTTCCCAGCATCCAATCTGTCGTGCCAAACTAAGAACGTTGAATTAGGGTATGCAGAACCATCAAACTTAATGGTGATAAGAGTACAGATAGTCATGCATGTATAATGCGATAGCTTGGAAAAGAGGCATGTTTCATTTGGTAGATACCTCAAAGAAATGTGGTCTAATCAAATTCCATCATACAGAATAAACGTTAAATGTATTTTTTGGTATAATTAAACATATGCAATCAAGAGCTTTTAGATCGGGCTATGAATGTCCATTTAAGCACATCGAAAAGGAATATCTAGAGACAAATTATCATGGAAAGTGCTCTGGTAAGCATGCATGTAAGAAATACATATAGCATAGAAAAGGAACATGAACCACTTGAAATAATGACTCAATAAATGTGGTCGCATGAAATGGCTTGCAAGATTAGGCATATCGCTTGTGTAACATTCACTATCACAGGTTATTAAACAATGTACAAAATTATGCAGATTGAAGAAAATTAAATAAGAATAATTTGTATGCTATCAAAAGCAACTACAAGATCCAAATCAATTTCTTACCTTAGAGAATGCTTGAATCCTCCGTGCAGTCTTATTGGAAAAATCCATCATTGTTCTACTCATTTCCCATCCTTTCCAAAAAAAAAATACAGGTCTCCTTCCCTTTTCTTCCATTCTTCCTGTGCTTCCTTTGCACTATATCTGTATTTTCTTGACTCTATTGTTTAGTTTGATGAGAATGAGAATGAGAGTGAGAGTGAGAATGAGAATGATCTTCTTTTTGCCACAATCTTTCCTTTTAATAATTTCTTCTCTTCTCACATCCATTTTTCCCTATCTTTTTCTTGTTTTATTTTTGCTTTGTTTTTAGTGTTTTATTCTAATTTGGTGTCTTATTCTATTGTTTTCTCTATTCCTATATTTCTCTTTATTTTTCCTATTTTTGTTTTATTTTTAACTTTTTTCCTTTCTTTTTCTATTATTTATCTCTATTGTTATCACAAAGAATAAATATTCTAATTTCATTTCATGCATAAATTTTTATAACTAAACATAATTTTAACAATTTATTTTACCACACACACAATTATCTAAATAATAAATAAATATAATTTATTTCCTTCACATACAATTTTAATAAAAACCAATATATAAATAAATTAAATCTACTTTTATTCCAATAAGAGCATATTAATATTTAACTAACAATCTAATTAAATGGAAACTATAAAACATAAAGGTGATTTATTTTATACTAAAGATGAGAAAGCAATTTATCGATATAATTTATTTATGCAAAAATAAATACAACTATAATGCCAACTGGGTGCTTGTGTGTGCATATTCCTTTCACCACAAGTCACCATCAGTCGGCTAGACACCCCCTCCTTGATGATACTCTCTCTTTGCTGAGAGTATATTATTATTACGTACATGAGTCAGATTTTGGTCAACGATCATTAAAATAGTAATATTAAATTGAAAATTAATTATTGAAAATAGGGGTCGTGAGAATTTTGGGTGGTGCATTCCTTTCTATTTTCATCTTTACTTTTGTGAGATGCTTCCTTTTCTGGCATACTCTAGCCTCTAACCTCTTACTCTTAGGTACCAATTCTCATTATTAGAATTTAATCTAGTTTTGAATCAAAATTATAAGAAGGTTGTCCTGCCTCTTGGCTACCTCCATAGTTTGTTCTGGTTCACAATATGTTGAAATTTCTAGTTCACCCAAAGTTTTCAGTTTATTCTTACAATTAGTTCCTCTAATTTAGCATTTGTATCAATAGACCTTATCATATTCATTCCAATTTAATCAAATAAAAAATATATTATATTTTTCATGGATTACATAGTATCATTATTTAATGCATAATCTTTGACTCTTTGTGACTACATGTCACTATTAAAAAGAGGGATCTCCTTGGGTTATTTCTCACCCTCATAGTCAACTAAAATAATTTTTGGAGGGTGGATGTACTTACAGATACTCATCCATAACCTTCTTATTAATTACAGGTGCATTCCTACCGCAACTAAAGGGCATCTCCCTATGTGTAATGGTTTGACTGGTTTGACTACAGAGATAGGATCAATGGCCTTCATAGTTGTTGTATCTTGTTGCTTCTTCTCTAGCCTAATATGCTTGAGTGTGTCAACCAGTGTCTCAGAGTTGGCCAACCAAGCACCTCCTATGCAGCTAATATGGTTAAGGAGATTAATCTCTGGGGATGAATCTTTCTTAGTCTTAAAGTTAGACAAGTTTCAGGAAGTTGACTTCCTTACTATTTTCCTTGTTCTTCTTCCTCTCGCCCTTCTAGCATAAGAACATTTCAAACATTAGCTACTGGTAATGTTTGGGGAAAAACTTACATAATGGGCTCATAGGTCCAAGTGTTGAACCTGATATCTTTGATGCCACATGTAACATTTACTCATTTCTTACTCTATATTTTTCACCTAAGTTTTAATTCATGAAGTGAATAATTCAAAGTTTCCAGAATATGATAATAATTTTTTTCTTTTTAATAACATAATTGCATGCTACATAAATATCATATTCCCATACTTAGATTTTCTTTGCTACTTGGGTTTAATAAGTTAGTTATTTTGGTTAAACACAGCTTTAGGGAGAGACTTCTCTTTTTGCTAAAGTTCTCTTTAAAATATATATATTAATTCGACATTTCATAAATCAAACACGATTTTAGCAATGTATTTAAAAAAAAACTACTTTGATATAACCAACTGGTTTCACTAGTTCTCAATAGTTCTTTGCATTCTTAATTGGCATTATGCCTAAATAACTAAGCTTTTCCTGTATGACTTCATATTCTTTCCAAAATAACCACACTTTGCACATAGCAATGAAAAAATAAACCTTAGATAAATAAAAGATCTTTATTCAAAATTTGAAAGAGAAGGAAAGAGAATTATTTTAATCATGCCTAGATTAAAATAGCTTGACTTGATTCTTGATAATCCTTGCTTCAAATCTACATTGTAACTTAGATTTAACCTACTATCTTCTCAATTTCAAGTTCTCATCTCTATTCTTTCACCTCCTTCTTGCTTCTTAACTATTAGAATACAACTATCAAGAAATCTAAAACTGATACTTGCAATCTATCCTCACTCTTTGACATATTAAAATACAGATTTCAAATGCTTTTCACAAAAAACTTCACTCTTCTCTCAAACTTAAATATGTAGTTGCTTAAGATTGTAAAACCAATGAACCATCAAATGATGAGCAGTTGCACTCTATTTATACTAAAAATGTATAGAAATTAGTTGCTAAAAGGAAGCTCAAACAATTCTCATTCTGCCACCACTTAGAAGTCAACCAGTCATGTGGATTGAGCTAGTCGACTCAACTCTTTAACTATCATGAATTGCATTTGGATTTAGTCAACAATGTCACTAATCCCACACATGGAGTTTGTAGTTCTAAAACAACACAAATTCAATTGGAAAAGACATCAAATACCATTCGATTTCCTCCTCTCTACTCCCACGGCTAGTTGGGCGCAACCAAATGGAGTTGTTGGCAGCTTCTTGTTACCAAAAAAGTCTCTTAACTGGCATGTTGGAAATTCAATAACAAATCAAACACTATATCATGCATTTTCCCAAGTCATGGGCCTCCAATAAAATAGGAACATATGCCAAAAACCTCCCTTATCGCCACTTTCAAGTGGCTGCAAACAACTATTTAAAAGTGCATGAACTCACCCACTTATGTGCAAGTAATTACATTCACTATATGCAGAGTGTGGCACCAATAAATGGTGACCCATTATTTTTTTGCAATAGCCATTCAAACTGCTATTAACATTGCCTTCATGTGGTATAACTACCATTGAATATGACTGCCAAATACATTAACTTTAATAATATATATAATATTATATATTAATATATATAATAATATCTATATGATAATATATACATCTCAATTAATCACCTACATATATATTACGTATTTATGCATGAGTATACATAGATATTATTATCTACGTATATTCATACCTACATGCATGCATATATATGCTCCATTATATATATATTCAAATACATATAACATATAATATATGCTATTTACAAGAGTTTTAACATTTTAATTTAATTTGATTAAATGGTCGAGGAGGATAAAAAATGACCAAACCCAACTTTTCCTATCCACCAAAAAGCCTTTCAACTTAGGTTTAGCACTTACCAATACAAATCTCAAACTGACTCAACAAGGTTCCTCTAACCTATGCAAGTGAGTGTGTTCTTCTACTCATATAGAAATACAAATGGTTCCAATACCAAACTCCTCTCTTAGGTGATACTCTCCCTCCCCCTCTGGAGGGTTCGAACCTTTCCTACATCCAACTTAGAGCAACATGTTTGTAGTTAGCTGATAACATATAAATCATATTCACAATATAGCTTAGGCATCATTAAAGCATTTAAAAGTAGTTTCATCATATTGCATATTCATTCATTTCATTCAACCTGTCAAATATCATCATGACAATCTTGCATTAAATCCATATTTTTAACATAAAGATTAAATTAATTTGGTAATTTAAGATTGGGGTGTAATAGAGCTTACCTTTCCATATCCATACAGATGCTTCTTATTTTTTTATAGGATTTGTGCTTGGATAGAAGGGAAGGAAACAAAGAGTAAGCCATATATTTCATCAATAAAAATCTCCAAGGCGAAGAACTCAACTAAACGGTGACAAAGAAGGAGATGTTGGTAGTAGTTTATGCAATAAACAAATTCAAACATTACATTATAGGGTATTCAATATTAATACACACTGACCATACAACAGTAAGGTATCTCATGAACAACCAGTGGTTGGTGGTAGGCTTGTTAGGTGGTTATTGTTACTTCAATAATTTGACATTACCATTGTGGATAAGCCAGGTAAAACAAATTTAGTGGAAGATTTTCTATCTAGATTACCAACCAAATCAGAAGAAGATGTTGTTGATGACTCATTCCCAAATGAGCATTTATTTTCTCTATCTCTGCACACACCTTGGTATGAAAATGTTGCCAACTATCTTGTAGATGGAAAAACACCATCTCATTTCTCACCAAGGGAGAAGAGGCAATTAGTTCACAATATTTTTCCCTACTCATGGATAGATAGATACTTATTCTACACAGGCCCAAAAAACATAATGAGAAGATGCATCCAAGAAGATGAAGTATATGATATCCTTAGAGCATGCCATGATGAACCCTATGGGGGACACTTTGCAGCAAAGAGGACAACTCTTAAAATTCTGAATACTAGCTATTATTGGCTAACTCTTCATAAACATGCAATGAAATATACCAGAAGCTATGATAGATGTCAAAAAATGGGAAGGCCAACAAAATAGATGAAATATCATTGCATCCACAATTAGCAATAGCACCATTTGACAAATGGGGATTAGAATTTATTGGCCCCATTTCACTAACATAAAACAACAAAGAATACATACTAGTATGTATAGATTACCTTAAAAATGGGTAGAGGTTAAGGCCTTACAATTTAAAGAGATGGGAGTGTGGAAAAGTTTCTATTTGAAGACATATTCACAAGATATGGAGTTCCAAGAGAAATTGTCACAAACCAAGGACCCCAATTTACATTAGAGCTAATCACCAAATTGGTTCAATAATATGAGATCATAAATAAAAAGTCCACACCTTATCACCCTCAAGAAAATGGGCAAGTGGAAGTCACCAACAGGGAAATTGAAAAAATCCTCACAAAGATAGTGAAAATTTATACGAAGGATTGGGTAGCTAAGTTACCTAAGGTAGTTTAGGCTTATAGAACAACTTGGAAGACCACAATAGGCTTTACACCATATGAACTAGTGTATGGTAAGAAAGTAGTACTGCCTATAGAATTTGAGTAGAAAACATTGAGGACAACAGTCAAATTGGGCATGGATTTTTCAACAGCACAACAAGAGAGATTGCATAACTTGAATGCCTTGGATGAAATCAGAATGGAAGCCATACACCACACTGAAGTTGTCCAAAATCAAAGGATCCATTGGCATGATCAATGTATTAAGATGAATGAATTCAATGCAGGTGATTAGGCTCTACTTTATGACTCCAGATTCAAAGATTACAAAGGAAAATTGCAAACTAGATGGCTTGAGCCATATGAGATAAAGAAAGTATATACAAATGGAGAAGCGCAACTATAGTCAATTGATAAAGTAAGGTTCCCATTGCTAGTTAACAAACACACATTGAATATTTATAAGAAACCATTGCAGAAGGATGACTTCCTTCTTACACTACAACAACAGTTTGAACTTGCAATTGGAAAATTTAGCAACAAAGACAACCAATTATACAAATGAATCAATAGATGAGCTACACATATTTCCTATTGATGTTCCATAGGTATAATTTTCTCACATATTTCGCATGCACACACTACACAGGTGACAATTGGCAATATTCATTTTCTGAGATAGTCGCAAAAGTAACAGGGACCTGCAACATCATGCCTTTAGGTGAAAAAATTATAGGAGGGACCTATTACTATATGAGCCTGTAGCACTTGTCTATCATTTGCATTAATTGCATACCTATCACTTCATAACCTATCATTTTGTACATCCAACCATACATATTCCATTTCATTCCATACAAATTCTTACATCCATTCCCACATAGCCATTCTACCACCTTTATTGATTATCACGTATCATATTGCAATTAATCTCACATCACCTATTTTATACACTTTGCAACCTTTTCAATCCATCATTTTCCATGTGTCATGCATATGTTGTCATTCATTTCAAACTACCACTATGCAAAATTCATTACAATCAAGGGAAGTCACTTCAAATCAGGTAGCAGACAACCATCAATTACTTCACACGAGTTGAATTTCATTTCAACCAATTCCTATAGGTACACTACACATTAACTTATCATAATTAACATAGCTGATTATTGATTTTATGCATATTTATAGTTCATTTGTGCATACTACATATCTTAATTGATTTTTGAGTACTTTTAACATAACCCTCTGCCAAAACTATACCAAGTGAGGATAATTACTATCTTTAGTTGGGGGGATGGATATTCCTTAGTTTCCTTGGTTTCCAAAAACTCTCTACAAAAACTTTCCATTGTTTCCCTCCATTTTTTTTGTTTTCCTTCATTTTTCAAAAGACACAAAGTTTAGATGAGAGGAAAGGGTTCTCAGTAGCTAAATTGAAAGGTGAATTTGACTAGAAAAACATTCTAGCGTAGTATAAGTGGTTAATTAAGGAGTTAAATTACTAAATCATTACCATGGGAGGTGATATAATACTTAGAGAACCAACAGCAAATGACCAGTTGTTGGATGAAAAGCTAGTTTTGCCTATTTTCTAGCAAGTTGGTTGGTTCAATATTTTTTGAAGCTCACAAAATTTAATGAGGCTATGACCCAATAGTTTTGAAGTAATTTTTAGGGGCTTAAGGGTAGATTTCTCAAAAGTTGTTATTGATGAAGTATCTAGATTTCCAAGGATAGGAGAAGAGTTTCCAGTTAGGGCAGATGTTATTGTTGCAAGGAATGAATTTAGACAGCTAGGAAAAAAATTGGATTCCTCTTCTCAAGGTACTAAACAATTGTCTTTACCATGGATTTGGGATTCAATTGCTTCCTATGTAGTTAAGTACTTGACATGTGATGGCAGACAATCTTTGTTATACATAGTTCATTTTAAATTGTTGAGTCATCTTCACCATGGTAGGCATGTAAATGTTCCTAATTTCTTATATAATTTTTTAAAGAGAATATTGTCTAAGTACAAGAGGAAAAGAAACAATACAACATTGCCTCATTTTTGTTTGGTTATATTGTTGATAAAGAGGAGTCTTAGGGATCAGTTTCCAAATATTTCTCAGGAAAGTTTTCTTAATTGTAACAATATCAACAATATCCTTCAAATGCCTAATGAGGGAAACAAAGGCCAAGAACAAATAATAGAAGAATTTGTTGTTGTTCCTGAGGAAGAAATACCCTCTAGTTCCCCTGCTACAACACCTACTCGCAGCATGGAGGAACTAGAAGAGGAGGGTTTTCAAGAAACTCAATTTGTGGCCTTTGATGAGCAACCTACAACAGAAGGAAATCAGGAAACCCTTGATTCTAAGAGGCCATCAAGGAGTAAAAAGAGAAACAATGAAGCCTCTACCTCTACACTTGTAAAGGATAGAAGAAGGGAAAGAAAGCAAAGAAAGGGAAGAATAGGGCTTCTACCTCTACACCCGCGAGGGAGCAGAAGAGGGACACACAATCAAAGAGGCAATCGCAACACCTAAAGAAGAAGGGGTTCATGAGAGGATCAATTAAAAATCCAAAAGAATATGTTGTAGAAAAAGAAACAGAAGAAAAATGGGAAGAAGATGTTGTAATGGTAGAAATAGATAAATATTTAGAGGAGAATGCCTCTCGTGATAAGGTAAAGACACAAGTTGTACGACATTGGTATTTTACTAGTACCTTTGAATCTGATTCAAAGGATATTTTTTGTGGAAAAGAAAAATGAGAAGGAGATCCCCAAGAAGCCCTATTTTAGAGGGTTTTGAATACACAAGTGTAGTAGGGGATGAGCAATTCTTGGAAAAAGATAAACTTTTTATTGAACAAAGGAATATTAGCAAATAATTGCAGGAAGCAATGGATAGAATAAAACAATTGGAAGAATTGTTGAAAACACGTCAGCAAAAGGATAGTGAGAAGGATGCTAGAATTAAAGAATTGGAGGAGAATATCTATAAGTTTGAGCATGGGTCTAAATTGAAGGTACTTGCACAACTCTTTATGGTTGAAGTAGGAAACAAAGAGCCAATATCCCAATTCCCTATTCCTCATATCATAACCCCCATTGAGCCAACTATGGTGTCTTTGGGTGTTGAATTATGGAAAAAAATCCAAGAGTTCTCTCAAAAGAAGGATTAGGAGAAAGGAAATTTTGAATTATTATCCAATCACACCAAGGAACTTGAACAACAAGAGACAAAAGTGAAAAAGTTGAAAGTAAAAATTAAGATGATGGCAGGTAAAACAACACAGTTGCTGAAATGCAGGCCACCTACAAGGGTTTATGCATTGTTTCTATAAGAATTTTTTTTTTTTTTCAATTCAGCCAATTGATTAGTGATCTACCTATTTCCATGGACTTTTTTTTTTAGATACTTTATTTAATTCCACACCAGACATGTAGGACTAGTTATGTGAGTTTTACTTACATAATTGTGTTCTCCTAGATGAGACTAAATAGAATCCACCGATGTTTGTGGGAGACCTTCAATTAAGAGCTTGGGAATCCTACATTAGAAATGAGCACCAGAGGGGAACAATCCTAGAAGACTACCATGAAATAGAAAAATCCATTTCCCTACATCTCATAAAAGAATCAGTGAATCCAAATGCAGACATTGACCAATGGTTGAACCTCCTAAATTATAATGGGGTTGAATAAATAATACTGAATTGAAGGAAACAAGACTATACAAGAGCAAAGAAACTAGTAGTAGGAACCATTAATGAAGCCTTCCAATTTGAACAAAGGAGATGGGAAGAGCTTTCACCCAAGTTAAGAAGAAAGGAACCACATTCTCTCTATAACTATATAGCCATGATTTGTATATCTCACAAATGCATAGACCTTGCATGGAAAAATGGAGTGGCCTAGTTTCCACTTGTCTTTCATCCTCCAATCCTCCTATTTCTTGTACCACATTGGATAGGGAGGAAATGAGAGGGAGAAGAAGCAGAAGAAAACAAAATGCTAGAAAATATTTCAGATTAGAAGGGCTACTATCTAAAGCATAAGAATGGAGTTGACATTGTGGCAAATCTCAAATAAATAACCCTACAATGCAACCTCCAGCCATAAAATTTGCTTGAGGACAAGCAAAAGGCTTATTTGGGGGGAATGACAATCTTATATAATAGCTAGTTTTCTCTCATTAAGTTCATGAATTTTAGTATTTCAACCTGCCCAGTTCATAGATAATCCTAAAGACTTATACATCCTTTATATCTTCTACGCATCTTAAACCAGACTTTAGTATGTGGAAATATAATTATGATATGATAGTATTTGTATGTGTGGATGTATGAATGTTCATGAATTTCAATATGATTATATGCTTGATTTATGATTGTTAATGATGTGTATGCCTTAGGATGAAACTAACCTTTTCCATCCAAGGATAACTGTAACCCACAACAACTAGATTTCCATCCTACAACATAAGAACGACAACCAATTGCAAGGGAGAAGCCAGAATGCTTGAAATGCGATAATTTCAAGAAGGAATGAAGACAACCATTTAATGTTCAACTATGAGTCACTGGAACAACACCAAATAAGATGAAAAGGATTCTACTTTGAGTAGAGAAGTTTAATGATGTGATAGTTTGCATCGATCATGTCTCTATCATACCATTAGGGTAGAGTTATAGTTTAAATTCTCTTCTTTTTTCTTTTTCAATTATGGTTATCAATCACAAAGACTAGTCCTCTCCCTATTCTTGAGGGGGAGTGGATGTATGCATTTATGTTCTATTTTTAGTCCTTGTATGAATAAAAATCCTCCCAAACCTACATATTGGGATCAGTGTTTGAGGAGAAAATCTAGTTTTTTTATTGTTTAATATATAGTACTTAGTTTCTATTAGTTTCTGACTATCTCAATGCCATAATCATGTATTGATGAATAAGAAATATTTAGAGATTCTTTTCAGACTGTAAGAAGTCCAATTCTTATGCAATAAAGAGTTTAGTTTACTATCATGATTTGTTGATCGGAAGTGCATAGTTGATATCTTCTATGGGCACAACAACTCAAGCAAGGTCCACTCAAGGTACTGCCAACCCATATTTTTTTTGTACTAGATTAGATGTTACATTGTTGTATCCATTTATTTGAATTCTCGCTTGTATGTATGTGAATTCCATGAATGATGTTTTGTAGAATGAATTACATTCTGAAACATTATGTTGAGTTAGTCTTTGGAGAAGTTAGAAGTCAGAAGTCAGTAGTGTTAGTTGCAAGTTTAGATTTGATAGTTAGCAATTACAACATCAAGCATAAGGTACAGGTAGCCTAAGCAATAGATTCATGTTATTTCCCCTATTTTACAATTTGATAGTTTATTTTCCTTTCCAGTCTTTATAGTTTTTATTACATGTGTGACCACCTATGTTTCATTGATATAGGGCATAGTTAGGATCCTTAAATGTACATATAGTGCCAGCACTGTCAAAAGCTTATGAGCCCTAGTTGATTATTTAATGAAGCCTTTGTGAGGGTTTGGTGAACTGTTTAGTTAGGAACCTATCATTTGAATTGTGTGTCTACTCATAAACACCAAGTTGATTGTCCATTAGAAAGGCCTTACAAAAAATACACTAAAATCATATACTACTGTTGAATTTGTCAAGTTTATGGAATATCACAGTGGTTTAATAACATCAGCAAGAATTCCTATATGTGTACAATCACAATATGTTTTTATTAGGTATATTAATCATACTATATATATATATATATATATATATCTAATAGAATCGATATGTATCTCAATTATTTTTGTATCTATTAATCATTGTGCAGGCATGCATATTAGTTATTTTTGTATCAATAATAATTATGCAAGCATGTATGACTGTAATTTTTTCCTTCTTCATAAATATCATGCAAATTTTTAGACACAGGTGCGGATATATGTGGAGCATGGTTGATGCTCTGGTTCAAGTGTTTCACGTGAATCATTATGAGGGTCAAATTTAATGGTTTCTAGAGCAATAGGTTTTGAAACAACCACAAATTTAAGAGATTCGATAGGGCATACGCTCATATACCTACTAAAAAAGATATCCTTCACAATATATTGATAAATCTCATAGCTGAAAATATCAAAAATTAAATACCTAGTAAAAATCCTGAATTGAATAATTATTTGCTTGCAAACCTTTCAACAAATCATGGTCCATTGCTCTACGTGGTAACTCCAATCCTCCTCAATAATTGATATTCCACAATCTTTTCAATGCTACCCACTCCTTAGTCATTTCTAATTACAATCTCCAACAATCATGTGTTTCCCTTGTTGAGCTCTCCCTTTTTAATGGTTTTTCATATTCTCAAAAAAAAGTTCAACTCTAATCTCTATCTTTAGAACTGGACGTTCACCTCTTGCATGATTTATCATGCAAATTATTTGAATTTTAAACTTATGTCATTTAATTATAATAAATTATTTTCTTTTCTTTTCTTTTCTTTTTAATAATAATCATGCAGATAATCTAAAACTTATTTTATTTAATTTAAAAAAAAAAAATTGCTAATTAGCTATTTTATATATTTAATAACAATAATATCATTATTATATTATTAACATATATAAATATAAATTATAATATTTATCATGATCAAACATTTGAAAAAAATATATTTTATTTTCCCAATTAAATTAATTTTGTAAACAAAAAATCCATGACATAGTCATCATTTAAATCATAACACACAAATGGCGATTCACAATGCAATCATAATAATACACAATACAAGATCAATGCAACTATGTGAGTGTATGTGTAGGATTTTCATCATGTCGACTAATGTCAGGTGGCTAGGTCATCTCTTCCTCAACCATGTTCTCACCTTTGACCTATTACTGCACTCATTTGCACTCAATATCTCGTCAATAGGTTAGTCCATAAAACCATAATCAATAATCAAAATATTCGCATCATAATAATTCATCATTTTAATCACAATAATCCTACATTTTAATATATCATCTAATTTATCATCCACGAAAACACATTAATCACATATTGTCCCATGGTCTCATTGAATTCCGTTTATTATCAAATAAAGTTTATGCAAGCAAAATCGAGATGTGACATCCTTCTCTACTAGGAAGAGACATCGTCCCGATGTCTTGTTAAACACACACACTAAAACAAATAAGAGTCTCATAACTAAACACTCAAATGAGGAAAATAATGGTCTATATCCTCTACATTCTCCCATGCGGCACTATCCATAGAGTATTGGTCCCATTAGACCTTATACTGCATAATATCTCTATTGTGCAACTTAATGTTGCCACATTCAATAATTCAAGTTGGCTCCACTAGCACCACTCTTGGATCATGTACTAGTAAATCATACCAATCAATTATATGGGTGGTGTTAGGATGATATGGATTAAGCATAGACACATGAAACACATTATGGGTTCAACCAAGAGCAGGTGGTAAAGTCTATAACCAGCTAGGTTGATCACTTCTAATGTCAAAAGGACCCACAAAACTCAATGCTAGTTTAGAAGATTTATCAAATGATATGGATCTCTTTTGAGGTTAACAGTCAAGAATACTTTATCTCCAACTGAAACTGCTCGAAAGTTCTATTATATAATCTACATAACTCTTCTGCCTATCTATTTCTTCCTTCAATCTCCCTATGATCAATTTCATTTGATCATCCATCTCTCTAAGCATATCTAGACCAATTATAATTCTATATTCCACCTTATCCCAACTGATAGGCATGTGACACTTTCACCCATAAAGATCTTCAAATGGTTCCATCCCCAAAGATGCATGGTAAGACTTATTATAAAAAAAATCCACCAATGGAAGATACTCTTCCCACTTGTGATGTTGATCCATACAATACATTCTAAGTAGGTATTCAACTACTTGATTCACTCTTTCTATTTTTCTATCTATTTGTGGGTGGTATGTTGAACTGAAATTTAGTCTTGTTCCCAGTGTTACATTTAATGTTGTTCACAATCTAAATGTCATGTGAGTATCTTGACCTGATATGATTGTCTCAATTATTTCATTCAACCGAAAGTGTGCTACCTCAGTCAACTTACCCAAAACTACCAAAATGATATCATGCTTGTTCTTGGACATAAGCAACCCTTTAATAAAATCCATACTAATCACTTGCCATTTATACCTAGGTATATCATGTGGGTACAAAATCCCTGTTGGATGCACATGCTTAGCCTTCACTCATTGGCACTCAAAGCATTGAGCCACATATTCAATTACATCCTTCTTGATTCTTGGCCAAAAGTATAGAGTGTAAGGAAAGCTAAGGTGCAGAACTAACTCTCCTAACGTCAAAACCTCAGGGAAGAATGCAGAGATACTTTTAAATTTTACAATTACAGTCCAACTAAGATACACTTGAAAGCAATAACAGAAACAGAGAAATAATCATACACAGATGAACACCAGATCTATGTCGGAAAACCCTTACGGGAGAAAAACCCACCATACCAAGAAAAACCCCTTTGTATTACAGTAATGAAATTACATATAGAGTATGGGCTTCACTCTCTCTGATGTCAATTTATAGCAGCATTCACAATGATCAACCTTGTATAGAATATTCAGGTTACAATACTCTCAGAATCAAATTCACTCTGATCATACATTGAACTCTTCATCCAACCATCGAACAATCCAAATGAACATCATCTGCAACTACAGAGTATATCCATGTCGTCCCCGTCTGTTGAACTTCCTCACAGAACTGCCACAACAGACTAACTTCCAACGGTTCCCATTCGGCTTCTCTGATTGGTCAAAGACACACCACGTAGGATGGTCTCCCAATTGGTCAAAGGCATTCACAATGTATTCACATGTCGGTGAGACACTAACCGTGTCTCCCCGATGCCACAAGACCTGACTGTCGATATCGCCAAGAGTCATCACTCTTGGCAAGAGGTTACACTGAGTTTAGAAAGTTGTCGCCCAGACTTTGCCTTGTCGCCAAGACCTCATACCGATGATCATCACTTGTATCGCTATTCGGCAAGACCATCGTTTTCGATGAGACATCATACCGAAGTTCCAAAGTCACATAGACGTTAGCATTTCCATCGGCAAGAATATCATCATTCGCCAAGAGATAACACTGAGCCTTCAAGTCATACCGAAAAGAACACTCATCGGAAAGACTTACCGCTATCGCCAGGAGGTTACACTGATATTCATACCCATCGGCGAGAGAACCAACCATCTACAAGACTTCTTACCGAGGCTTCCATGTTACCCCGATGAGCATCGGTGAGACAAACATATGTCACCAAGAGTTCATAGAGAAGCCTCTGTGTTACCCCAAAGACTCCAAGTGAATACTTATCGGTGAGACTTTCCAACTGTCACCAAGAGTTCTTACCAAAGTCTCTGAGTTACCCCGAGACCATCTTTCGCCACAAGTCTCCTTGACACCGCTTGTTGCCCAGAGTCTCCCCAATATCCGATAAGAATGGACTGTCGGCCAGAGATCTTCACTTGGCAGAGGGTTACAGCGAACGCCACAAGTCACAGTGACAACACCAGTCGGCAAGACAAAAGCAAGGTCTCAGCGACCTGAATATTTCATAAGGTTTCACAGCTGCTAGTCGGCTAAACACAATGAAGGTCATACCAACTTTGCTCTTCTAGAGGTTTCAGCCTGTGAGATTGAGGCACATATTTCCAACAATCTCCCACTTGATGAAGATCACACAAGCACCTCCAGAGCACAACAAAACTATTGCGATTCATGGACACTGAGGCCCATTGAATTAACACACCACCTGAACTTTTCTGTACTCACTGGCTTTGTCAATGCATCTGCAACATTCTCCAAAGCATCAAACTTTTCCAAAATGACCTTTCCATCCTCCACCATATCTCGTACAAAATGGTACTATACATCTATATGTTTCATCCTGGCATGGAAAGTAGGATTCTTTGCCAAAAAAATTGCACTCTGACTGTCACAGAAAATAGTTATTTGCCCTGCATCAAAACCAATGTTAGAACACAAACGTTTTAACCAAACTACTTCTTTACAAGCATGTGTAGCTACCATGTATTCAGC